>CAJQZJ010009840.1:3210534-3249517 GCA_907164525.1 Lophiomys imhausi
AAGGGGAAACTTCTGGAGGGAAGAGGGTGGAAGGGCGGGATAGGAAGTGGGTATAGGGAAGGGTTTGTGACTGAGATGTAACTTGAAGAAAAAAAAATAAAGTATTTAAAAATAAAAAAAAATTCCTGTATTGAGTATGGGACAATTAGTTACGTAAAATAACATTGCCTTAGACAGTTACTGAAGAATTAAAGTTGGTATGTGTAAAGAAAAAAAAAAGTTTTTAAAAATATATTTAAGTAGTTGATTCGTAGCCTTTAATGAATTCAAAATCAAAATATCCTTGGAGATAAACTCCATTGATTCCCTGTGTGCAATTTGCACATCATTGGAATTCCTGTTAAAAACTAGATGTTGATAATACTGTGTTAAAAATATATTCCCCAGGTTTTCTGGAATTTCTTGATCATCAACTACTTCAATCCCACCATTGGCAAGTGTGAGACCAAAACAAATCTCATTAAACTCAGCCACTCTCATTCCTTGAACTGCTAGCCTGTCTGTCTTCCTTCTCTCCAGTTTCCAAGTTTCCTGTTTTTCTTCTATGTAGAAAGGCAATGTTTTAGTTCCTGTTAACGGAGAGATGATGGAAAGCATACCTACTTGCTTTCAAACAAATAGAGCTCTCCTTGAGTCTCAGGGAGGTTATAGAGGTAGCTGAAGGGGGAGTGTGGAGGATAAATATGGTCTCGCTTCATTGCTTATATGCATGGAATTCTCAAGAATAGAGAATTTAAAACATATTAAAAGAAATATAGTTGTATGCATTCTCAGTGATTTTTGTCTTGCATTTTCTACTAGACAATGAGCTATATGGAGCAAGAATTTTGCCAGTTATCCACAGTTTTCATAATGCCTGACACAAGTACAGGCTCTGCACATGATTCATTTACATTAAAAATCTCAGTGAAGTGATAAAGTAACTGACATGATACAAACCTTGTCACATACTGTTGTTCTAGATGAAGCTTCAGAATTTAACTCAGAGATCCTATGTATGTGGAGTTTTTTTTTTTTTTTTATGCCAGAATAAACCAGCAGGGATGCTATGAAGTGGTGAAGTTGGTGTTAACTGTGGACACTTCCGTAGGCCTGATTCCTCCATGAAGATGACAACAGCACAGATGTATTCATGAATAGATGTCGCTGTAAGAGCTACTCTGTGACTGCAAAATGACACAGCAAAATTTCAAACACAAGGGGTCCTTACATAATGATTTTGGATAGAATCAGAAGAGGAAAGTGAAGTGTTACTAGGCTGAGCATTTATCTCACAATCCTTTCCAGGATTTCATGGGTAGAAATGGTGGTAAACTATGCTTTTAAAATATTCATGAGCAAGGATCACTTACAATTATACAAGGGTATCTAGTCATTTTGCACACTGCTCAGACACTGTTCTGTTCTATTCTCCTTAAAAGAGTTATGAGACATAGAGATGTTAAAGTAGCATACATTCTTATGAACTTGAGATATAGTTTGTATATGTAAGCATATACATGATTATATGTATTTCATTTATGCATATTACAACATGATAAAAATCTCCACTGTATAAGCAATTGTGCATAAGGTATGGTGGGCAATGTAATATTGAAGAATGAGACTCAAGGGTCTAAAAAAACTATGTTCTTTGATCTCATAAAAAAGAGCCAATATGCACTGGACCTATGGAAAAATCATTCTAATTTCAAATAATATGTGCTTCTTTTGATAAAAATAGTTAGATAAGGATCCCGAGAAACATAGATTTTTCTGAATGGACATTTCTATTTTTTTTAAATCATTACTGCTTTGACCATGGGTCACTCATCTTTACTCTCAGTCCTCATCCCTGCACTGTAAGTAGCAACTGTCGTTTCTTCATTGGCAGGTCTGAGGATGACTTCACATATAGGCATGTGGTTCAGCAAATGAAAGAAGGGAGGAAAGCAAGAGATGGGAGTTGTTATTGGTGTGATGAAGTCCTTGCTCTACATGATTTCCAATGAAAATAAGTTATTATAGTCAAGACACACTCTCAGGTCCCTGTGGCTAGTTTAACTCATTCTAATAAGATGGCTTCAAGTGTGGGTGGAGACCCTGGTTATGGGCCATAGGTTCCATTAGCTGGCCAGTATATAAGGTATGCTTTTCAGTGCACTTGACCTTTGTGACAAGTTACTGTCATTTGAAGTTCTGAGCAGATTCAAACAAGTTCATTGTAGAAATACCATGAGAGGGTCTGATACCACTGTAGATGTTCACAAACAAACAAAGGGCTCAGCAGTGGTAGGTTCTAGAAATGGATGTGTAGTTGCCTCATATACTAAAAGAGAATTCATTTGCCGTGATTGAGTTCTTTGTGGCTTCCTATGACTTCCTGTTATAAATCAGACCATCATATAGAAAGAGGCAGAGCCTTATTGCCCCCAGACCAAGAGATGGCTTTCTTAACTCCCTCTTAGTGAGTGTATCCTCTTTCTTATCTATAATTAATTTTCACTAAAACCATTAGCAAAACTTGGAAGATGTGCATGCAGAAGCTGAAGACACTGGGAGCTAAATATCCACATGTAGAACATCTGTCCATGCACCTGGCAGCCAGCTAGAACTAGGCAAACAGACTATTCCACAAGAAATGTGACATAAGGTTGAATGCAGTGACTAAACTCTCCTCTGTGTGTTTGGGATGAGAGTAATAAGAGAGAGATCATGCATAGATGTTGGCCACAGAGAAGCTCTCTATTTGTTTCTTTTAATCAATTACTAAAGGAATGACTGAGGCAAACTGATATTTTCTGAGGCCTCTTTATTTTTTTAAACTTCATCCTCAGTGGAAAGTAAAGAAAACAAGAAACTGGCCAGAATGCCAAGAGCAACAGAACATTGTTCCCTCTGCAGAATTTGGCACGGTGATTTGCCAGATTCTTTTATGGAATATTTTTCTTCCTGGACTCACCATGACATTGCTCCTTCTGATTTTTCTTCTAGCAAAAATCTTGATAACTCCTCCTCTGTTTTCTTAACTGCATCTTCTTTTTCATCTTGAACAGGAAATATAATATTTCTTATTATTCTTTCACCATACTTCTTTCTTAGAGCCATAAGTGAGGGCCTGCACACTCACTTGTGGTGACCTGTGTTCATTCATGTACTTTTCCTGACCATTCATTTCTACAATGCATATTTGTTCTCAGTTCTCACAAGAAAAGCCCTGAGCCAGGTAGAAATACATGCCGATCTCAGAAAATGACAGTCCCAGAATGGATACTCGCTGTCTTTCATGCCTTAGTACAGTCACAGTGGTTGCTTATTTATCCTAATTTGTTAAGGCTGGTACTGTACTGGTGGTTAACTATTTTAACTATTAGCTTAACTCATTTTAGAGGGAGTGTATTAAATCAATTCTAATGTAAATTATTCTGGTAAAATTTCATATTGATGTTGTAAGTACAGATAACTAGCTATATACAACAATAACAACCAACAAAAAAAATCATAATTTGAGTCAGGTCCATTTCCTTTCAAAATTTTAATCACAGATCTCAGAGCAGAAAGAGACTTCAGAAAATGAGTTGGATTCATTTTTTTTTTTTCAAAATGAGAAAGGATCCCTCAGTGAGGGGCCTTGACTTGCCCAGTTAGGCATCTGACTAGAACCCAGATCCTCTAGGCCTGTCTTCAGTATATCAGCAGTCTTAGGGGTTTGGAAGAACTTTTCAATTTCCTACCAGCTGCCCTGGCATGCAGGCACAATAATGAGATTCTGAAGTGAGGACGTGGCTGCGCATTACCAAGAAGGTGCGAAGACAGCATGTGTGAACAAGTTCGCTCCTGGTGATGGCTGCAGGGGCAGAGCTACTGCAATGCTGCTCTCCAGGCAGTCCTCAGGGTGCCACATAATCTCCATGTGTTTGGTGCCACTGTTTGAACTTTCCGTGTGCCACTTCAACAAGGTTCTTTTGCATTGCTTTGTTAGATATTGTGACATCACTATGTGTGGATGTGTAAGGGACATTGTTAATTCAGATGATATGTCTCAGACGTTCACATATTTGGACATTCAGGAGCTACTTTACATTGTTTCACACAAAAACATTTGCATATAAGCACATACATTCATAATATAACTGTCCTCTATAAGTTCTTGGGTCCGGATATTTGCATAATAACATATGAGCACTCTACTCATTAATTAGAAATACAGCAGAGAAAAGGAAACAGGAAGACTGACAAAAGAAAAGTGACAGATGACAGTCTAATAGCAAAGGAAGAAAAATATATATCATGGCAGTGAAGGGCCATTCTGAATAGTGACAAATTGCTTGTCACATGTCAATGCTTATATGACAGTAGGGAGGATAATGGATATTAATAATGAAAATCCTGGAACAACAATGAAAAACTTACTGGCTTTCTATTCAACTTTTAAAAAATAGTGAAGCATACATACCCCTCACACATACATACACACATATGTGTTGCAGATTTCTGGAAGGATTCCAATGAAAATGGTTATGTACTGGAAGGGTGCTTTAAGGGAATAATACTGTAACTATGATATTGATCACAGAAAGGAGTATAGGAGATAGCATTGAGTTTCCCTACAGTTACAAATGTTTGCATTTTCTTTTATGTTGGTTGTCAAATGAGTCTGTAAACATGTATCAACATGTAACCAAACATCATTGGTTAGAAGCTGCAACAGAGTCAAATAATAACATGAAAAAGGATTTGTGTATCACTCATCTAAGGAAGACTTCAAAGATTATTCTCTCTGTTAGGTCTCAAAGCAATGGTGTCCACATTCCTGGACCTCTCAAATTGCTACCTGTGATAGACCTAAATTCTAGGGACTGGCTGGCTACAAGCAATACTGGATCAAAGGTCCCTGTATTTTCTTTTAGATATAACCTAATCGCTTGTTCTTTTTGTTTAAATATTCACATCTCTATTTTATTTATACTGTATCTTTCAGAAAATTCCATGATATTCTGTCTGACATTGTATGGTTATGTTGCAGAATTCCTTCTTGCTTACTCTGGCATTCAGACTATAAGGAGTGGGCACTGTAGGTTATGGCTGATGCAATGGTATTCCAACAATAAATGCAGAGAACTATCCTTTTTCTCATGGTCCACATGTTACTCTTTCACATAGTATGTGAACAACACATCTCTAATCTACATTGTTGTGATGACTATTTTTGGTTGTCAACTTGACTATATCTAGCATTAACTAGCACCCAAATTATTGGGCATATCTCTGAGAGATTTTTTTTCTCAATTAAATCATTTGAAGTGGGAAGACCCACTTCTAATATGGATCTTTGAAGTGAGAAGACCCACTTCTAATCTGGATATTTCACGTGAGAAGATCCACTTCTAATCTGGATCTTTGAAGTGAGAAAACCCACTCTAATCTGGATCTTTGAAGTGGGAAGACCCACTTCTAATCTGGATCTTTGAAGTGAGAAGACTAATCTTTCATCTGGGTCACACATTCTCGTGGCCCATAGAAAGGACACAGAAGAAGAAAGCTTTCTCTCTCTTGGTGTGCTTGTTATCACTCTTGCTAGCAAGTCCATTTCTTTACTGGTATTAGGGTCTACTTCTTTGAGATTCTAGTTCATAGTGGAGATCAACTGAGATATCTAGTTTTGTGGACCCAACCACTGCTGGATTCCTGGATCTTCCATTGGTAGACAGTCATTGCTGGATTAGCTGGACCATTGCCTCTAAGCCATTCTAGTAAATCTAATATATGTATGTATGTACGTAAGTATGTATGTATATATATAATTATATAAACATTATTTATGTTTATGTAATAAATATATATGAATCTTATATATATTATATATGCATATATATTAGATGTATTAGAATATATATGTATTCTATAAGTTTTGTTCCTCTAGGGAACCCTGATTAATACAATTGTACTCTTTAGAGTGTTGAGTGTGGTGCTTCCCCTTAATGTTAGAGAGGACTTATTCATTAGGATGGTTGTCAGGACTTAAACGTGTGGTCATTTGTCATTTCTACTATAAACCTTAGTTCTTAAAAATTAGACTCATGAGAATTTTTGGTCCATCAGCCTTTCAGATGGGCATGGACAGCTTTGGTCTAAAATGGCAACAGTTCTAGCCTTTGGTATGAGAGAATTCTTCTAAGACATTGTCTTATCCCCTTGAATGAGTCTTGCAACAACCCCTTGGTAGTAAACAGTTTCAAAAAGATTTCAACCAGCTCCAGGGAAGTGCTAGGAGACAGCACCTCAGAGTAAGCTGATGGAAAATGTTTTCTGCTTTCATCCCCATGCAGGCCATCCTGAGATCTGTTTCATTCATTTCCTTAGAAGCAACAACAGGATTGAGTCTTGGTTCCCTGCAGCAAGGAATAATTGAATAATGAACTCACACATGTGTTTTCTCTCCTTTCACTTCTCTGTTCTTCCTCCCTGGGATCACATCCCAAATAAACCACAATGTCAATAAGCTTTTGTTGAAAGTTCTAATCTGAATGGGAGGGTCAGGGGAAATAAAGAAGAGGGGCAGTCCAAGTTCAGACATCCATACTCAAGGTAAAATGCAATAATTAAAGAAAGAAGAACCAATGTTTGCTAAGCACTTACCATTTGCTGAAAGGAGTTGATACTTTTCATGTTCCAACAAAGATAATGCAATGTGTGCATTGTACAGATTTAAAAGTGATATTGTGTTGACATGACTGTGCTGAGTATTTCAGATCACACAGTTATGGCATAAAGAAAACACTGAACCTGGATTCAGTCCTGGCAACTATAGAGAAAGTTGTAAGGTTTCAGTTGTTTAGAAGCCTTGGAGGGGCACATCATTCATTCATGTTTCCTGCTGTGGATGGACCCCAGGGTCTCACTCATGTTTGGCAAGTACTCTGCATTTGAATAACATTCCAGCTCCAATTTTTACTTTTTATTTTGAGGTAAATTCTCATTACCTAGTCCAAGACTTGACCTCATGTTATAGCCCAGATTTGTTGTCAGCCAGCCTCAGCTGCCTTGGTATCTGACATTACAGGCTTTTGTCAGTGAGTTGAGCTGTAGTTCATTTGTAAACTGGCAAATTGCATTCTTGTGTAAGCAGTGGTTGACCCAGTTGGGTGGCGTTCAGTCACTGACACCTCCTGTCCAAGCAGGCTAGTTGAGGGCAATATATTCAATTTTTCCCTGGTGTGTGCGGTCCTGGATCTCAGTATAGGAGATCACTTTTTGTGGTCCCCAGGAACAGCATGGTTCGTCTATACCTACCAGGAAGGTCAGGGAGCTAGGGAGCTTCCTTGGCTTTGCAGCATGGTCACCAGTAGTTTTGACTATCCTTTGATACACAACTTCTGGTTTCAATCATACACACACACACACACACACACACACACACACACACACACACACACACCTTAAAACTACAAGAAGGAACACATTCCACCTTGCAAGTTCCTAAGTTCCAAGGTCTAATTGGACTATTCAACATCATCCTTAAATTTAGTAATGAGGAGCTTTCTTCTCAAGTGGAACTCAGCGTTGAGTTCCTAGCTCCCACCTAATCCATTGCCATTGAGCTCATCTATTCAGAGACAGACTTTATGTCTTTCACAAACTTCTGCCCTGACTCCCACACCTCAGAGACTCCAGTGCTTCATGCTGGATGGGGTTTACATCCCTGAAAGATGTCTCACACCTCTGTGCAGAAATAGCAGCTGGCCATGCCACTGGTTGGTTTATGATACAATAGTTTCCTTGGAGCATGCTTGTAAATATTTATAGCACCAAGCAAGCAGTAATGGGCTGCTATTCAAACACACCTGCTGGGGAAGAAAGAAATAAAGAAAAGGGGAAAACACATACAACTTACACATATTTATGCCCACTACACGAAGGTCATGTGGGTACTTTGATCTAGAGGGCATATGTGCAGAACAATCATAATAATCATGGCTTTCCCAGGAGGTGTGGTCCACACAGGCACAGTCCTGTATGAGGAAACAACACAAGGGCTATTTTAAATACTGCTTTTCCTTAATAATGAACATGTTTGTTGAATTATGTTTGGAGAATACTGAACAGAATAAAGCATAAGAGAAAAAAATACTTACATATCTTGCCTCTCAGAGGCAACAGTGCTAACATTTTAAAGCATTTCCTCTTTGCCCTAAGAAATGCATACTGTCCTAGATCCTTTAAGGTCTGCTTATTATATGCAGCTTAAGCTACAGTTGCTTCAAACAGTATAAAAACAATCTCTAATTTGATATCTGAAAATGATATGTTGCCATTCCTATTGGTATTGATTTGATTATTGATGGTTGCTTACTAACCCGATCAATGAAGACTTTTCTGATGTTCCTGGGTGTTGAGATGCTAACATGTGGGACAAATATGAACAGATGAATTGGGCATAATGCTAATTTCCAAAGGCTTACAGTCTGGTGGAAAAACAAAGGAACATTCATCTGTGATAGACAATTACTTATTTCTGTGTTACCTGTAAATTCAGACCTCATAAAGACTTGGGTTTTGGATGGTCTTCCCCACAATTCAGTGCTCATGTTTTCATTTTGTGAATGGCAGTGTGTTAGTGAGATTTACTTCATTCCAGCCCTCCATCCTACCACCAAACCGGCTTCAGAATGAACCATGTCTTGTATGATAGTGCTCTGAGAATATTTGAAACACTTGTTTTCCAAGACCTGGAAACAATTTCTTTAGCAGTCTTGAAGAAGGGTTTAGGTTAAAATAAGTCAAAAGAAGGGGACACTTAAAGACTTAACAATCCCAAAACAAACAAAACAAAACAACCAAATATATATATCATGGTTTTTCACATACTGTGTTATGCCTGGGTGATTCCCAGGTATAGCCTTCAGTAGCAGAGCACTTAATTATGTTTCCAATTTGTCTGATGCTAAATGATTTTCAATGGATTTCCAAGGTACCTGTTGTATCATAGTCTGCATTTAAACAGTAGACATTGGCATCATTACAAAACATAGCCTTACTAATATATTGTATATATTGTACAACTTTGAGTCCTGAGTGTAACTGAACTTTTAAATTATTATTTACACATTTATTTATTTATTACTAAATTCACTTATAACAAACACCAACAATTTCTTAACTATTAATCCTATAAATTCCTACAACCCCTTTAACCTATCCACTAAACCTATTGATAATTATAACAACTACTTTCATAACCTTTTAGAATGATACAGTCTCTGGGGCAGGTCCTCAGTCGTCAGGAACACAGTCTTTGTTGTAGATTCTTTAACACACTTAGCAGTCCTTTTTCTGGATCTCTCAGATGCAGGTTCTTCAGGGTCAGTTGGTTATTGCAGTCTCATCTTAAATAAGGCTTCATGCTTTCTTCTCTGTGGGAGACCCCAGCCGTCTGCAGGCCAACTTACTTCTTTTGAATCAGGAACTCAGCTGCTCTGCCTCAGTCCTTAAAGCCAGGCACAGTTTCCCCTAGGCCACTGATCGGACAGATCAAACCCCTCTAGGCAAAAGCTGAGCCACAGGGTCCAGTCCTTGGCCTTTTGGTGTCTTGCTCAGGCTTTCTTTGCTCACCAGCTTCTTTCTGCTTCAGGGTGAGAGCTGGCCATCAATGGCCAGCCCTTTTTTCAGCAGGACTCTTGGAGCTCTCTAGCATCAGGGGCCTCTTCTCTTTCTGGGCTCCATGCACTGTCCTTAAATAGGAGGAACTCTGTTTCAGCTTAATTTGGGCTCTGCCCACTTAGCAGCTGAAAACAATGTCAGGCCAGATACTTTGTTTCTTCAAATCCATTAAATCTTTCCTGTTTTCCTGACTTCAACCTTGTTTTTCAGTCTATTGAGTCTTTCCTGTTTTTGCTGACTTTATGCTGATAATGCTCTTCAGGCCCCGAATTAAGAGACAGTATCAGAAACTCCTATATATTTTCTAAATCTAATTTATCTAACTCCTACACCTGAGATAAAAAGCAATATAGAATTTATACTCAAGAGACTCCTCCCTTTAGCTCCCAATACTGTTCACGCTAACTAGAGGTGTCAATGTTGTCAAAAGGCAAAAGCCGTTAGCAGATGCTGGAACAGTGAGGAATGGCTGAGATAACTGTGTTCATGGTGCTTAAATACCAAGCACTCACCACTTGTTCTTTCCATAGTATGTGCCTCACTCTATAATGGAACATTCTGGTGTCACGGAATCTCAGCATCCCTAAGAGGAGGTCAAACCGACACCTCTCGTGTCCTGCTGTGGTGGAAAGTGATCTCGAGCACCCTCCCAGGCATGAGCTATCTCCCATGAAACATTTAATCTGAAACTCATTAAGTCTTCAGCTCTGCATTCTGGATTGCAGGAAATACAGAGAATAGAGAATCCAGTGAAAGAATATTAGGAGAAAATGATCAGACATCTCTAACGCAGGACCTTTGTACTCAAAACGGGAACGGTAATTTCTTCATGAAGGCAACAAGGTAATAGCAAAAGGAAAGGCACAAGTGAACATGTTTGTTGAACTATGTTTGGAAAATAATATTTAGTAATTACTTCAGATAAAGAATTTAAAATATTTAATAATCAAATGAATTGTGCACTTTTAAAAACTCTGAACTATACATTCTGAAAACAAATGGGAAAATCTGAATACAGTTTGATGGTTTTATGTTATAAGAAAATAATTGTTAACTTTATTAGGTGTGAAAATTTCTATGGGCATATAGGAAAAGCCTCTTTTAGGGAATATGAATGATGGATGACAGAAAAGGGATCTATAAATGATGGAGCAAAAGACAGTCAGGAAGCTAAGTAGCTGAGTAAATGTGGCAAAATATTCATGATGAATCAAGAGACTACTTCACTGTGTTTTGTTTTTCTATATATTTATGATTTTTTATATTACAAAGATTTTGGAAAGTATAGCTTTCGTGATTTTTTTATATTACAAAGATTTTGGAAAGTATAGCTTTCATATGCCCTCAAAATCCTGGGGAAATGAGAACATTTCATTTCTATTAAATTTTGTTTATGACAAGACATAAGTTGAGGTTACCCATAGGCACTTGGGTTTTCTGGCATGTCACAGGAAGCCTACCATGAACATAAACTTTATCATTTCTGTGACAATTCTCATCTATGTTTTCTTTTTTCTTCCACAGAGTTCACAGCTCACCGTCTTTGGTTTCATAGTATCTTGTTCAGATCAAAAGTACAAGTTATTCAGAGTCAGAAGCTGTGGGTGTGAATCCACACCACAGCCACTTACAGCTGTTCGGTCGGGGGCAGATTATTTGATTGCCAGGTATGTTTCCTTGAACAACAGTTAATTCATTTACTTCCCAAATTTCCTAGGAAACTATAAGAAATCTTTGTAGAATTTATTCCCAAAATGGATACACTAAAGTATGTTTTTGTTAACCCACCCCCAAAATGAAAATAGAAGAAATTCCACCAAGAAAGCCATGATTGACACCTATGCAAGTGGACTAGCTGGTGATGAGGAGACAGGGCCACTTAAGGGCAACAGGGGACAAGAAGAGGGCATAATGCTTCCAGTACCAGGAGCAAGGGGAGGAGGAAGCAATAGGAGTTAATAAATAAAGCTTGGGGAAATCAAGGAAGAATTAGCCAGGAACGAACCAAACACCTGGTGCTAAATATACACATGAATATCAGTGATGACTAATACGAGACACGGAAATTGAAGTGGGACTGATTTAGAAACAAATTAAGGCCAGAGTGACCCAGAGTACAAAACAAAGTTAGATAGGGAATATACTTGTTCTAGAAGCCAGTATTGGCCTTGTAGGGAAAGACAATTGGAGGTTGAAGGTGGCTGAAATGACATTTCAAGTAAATATTCATATTTAACTTTGCTAAAGACACAAGTGAAGTGGGTTATGGGGAGACCACTGGTGATCAGCATCATGTGCAGAGTGTAAGCCACAATTTTAGCTTTATGGAAATTGTTAAAAAAGAAAAAACACAAAATAAAACAAAACAATGAGAATGGATTTGAATGCCTGTGAGTCTGGATCAAAATTTGAAATTAGAAGAATTGAAAACATTGCTGCCGGGCCGTGGTGGCGCACGCCTTTAATCCCAGCACTTGGGAGGCAGAGGCAGGCGGATCTTTGTGAGTTCGAGGCCAGCCTGGTCTACAAAGTGAGTCCAGGACAGCCAAGGATACACAGAGAAACCCTGTCTCGAAAAACCAAAAAAAAAAAAAAAAGAAAAAAAAAAAAGAAAACATTGCTAAGGGGCAGAGTATCTGCAGACTTTTAACAAATTATAAAATGGTATTACTCATCTGGTTGAACACTATCAGAGTTATTTTTGTGATGGAGTAATTTAGTTCCTAGTTTGACACAAGAATAAAGGAAAAGTGACGGACTTTGCTGGAGATGTATAAGGTGACGTGGAACAACAGGAGACGAAACCAGGGTCCAAGCCATCCTATGTCTAAGGATTTTGGATGAAAGGGGCTGGATCTGAGAGAGGTGGTACCCTGGAGTGAAGGAGATGCCACTGAGAATTCTCACTCTTGAAGAAACAACATTCCCAGTCTCATCTCTAGCCTTCTCTCTTTGGTTGAACAATGATCACTCCATAATATATCTTTTTACTCTTGTTCTTTGCTTCTTGTTCTAGTCAGGTGTTCTTGGCAATTTTATTGACCAGCTACCATAAATCTTCCAAATACCCAGTACGTTGCTTTCCTTGGTTCTGACTAAATCCTTCAAGCTCTAACTTGAAGAAGTGGGACTGGCATGTTCACCACTGAGTAGGTCAAATTCCCAGTGACTCCACCTCAGCTGCTCTGACACATGTGGTAGAGCCACAGTTCACACGGACTTCAGGAGACAAAAGATATACTTGGAAAGTCTGCTCAGAAGCATATCCTTAGAAATGGATCCATCACTGTTCATGGACTTAGACCCAGTCAAGCTTTCCTCTAATAGTAGACTAAATAGCTGTTTACTTAGCTAACTATGAGAAAAAGTCACTGGTTTGGCTACAGTAGCTAATTTTTAATGAAACATGAACAGTATGAACTTAAGAATGACCTCAATATGGAGAAGGGTTTACATTGTTAGAGATACTTATGAAACAACACAGGATTTTGGACACTAGATTCATGTCAGTCACCCCAAGATCATTAAGTCCATAACCCCTACATATGGGAAAGAATAGTACTAAGAATATTTTGTGATATTATCATTACTTTGTTCGCATTTTTCTCTTGGCTTTCTTCTCCCTTCCATGATATGTAACTATGTGAGTACACTTTAATGTAAAGTATCTAACAGCATATGCCTACCTCTAGTCTGTGCAAGATGGAAAAGAATGCTTGTGTCCTGGGAAACCAATGGCAGGGACTTTGAAAGAGAAAATATCCCCAAAATATGTAGATGGAGGATAGAGCCTCATGTGAGCCTTTTAGGACAGTATCAGTTGACATGTTTTGATGGGACAATGATATAGCAAGTGGTTACCGGTGGAACTAACTTTCCAACCTGTCAACTGTGGGGAGTGATTATTTCAACTGTTCTTATCCTTAAAGCAGAGACAGTATTTCTACCTGGATCATTTCTCACTCTAAAAAGTCATCTTGTCAGAATTTAGTATGATAATTGACCAACTTATAGATAAGCAGAAACCTTCTGTAATCTGTCTCGCACAGAGAATGTAAGTGCAGAACTGGGAGTTAGGTAGCCTTAGATTATGGTTTGAAACTGTAATACATCCCCAAAGATTCATGTATCAAAGCCTTGGTCCTACTTGGTAACACCTACCTGGTGGCAAGACTGAGAGAGGATTGAATCCTGGGAAGCACTAGCTACATCAAAAGATTCATCCAAGGATAGCTTTAAAGATGAGTAGATGAGCTCATAGACTTTTGGGAGGTAGAGACTAGTTGCAGGAAGTAGGTTACTGGCATAAACAGTACATTTGATGAGTACATCTTATTCTTGACTCCTTTCTTTTCATCTGTTCCCTTGCTTCCATAAAGGGAACAGCTTTCCTATTCCATGCTCCTCTGTTGCAATGTTCTGATCTAACCCACAAGTATGTAGGCAATGGAACATGAAACAAACTAACTTTTCTGCCTTTAAGTTGATTTCTCTTGTACTTTATTGCAGAGAAAGAACAGTAAAAAATTTTGACTGTGTCACAACTCATAGCCTACCATATTATCTATATATTTGGAAAAATCATTTAATATTCTTTTTTTATCATTTTTAAAATTATAAACATAGTACAAATATTATTGTATTTATTGTATTAATGCATATTTTTATATTATAAATATACCATATAAAATATACATATATAATTGAGAAGAACAGAAAAGCACTTAAGTGTTCTCCATTGTAATATTTTTTCTTATAATTTATTATTTATTTCTTCAAGTTACATCTCAATCTCAATCCCCTCCCTACTCCCCCTCCAGTCCCACCCTTCCACCCTCTTCCCCCTCAACCCCCCCATCCTCTATCCCCCCCTTTTTTTAGTTTAAGGTATATCATTTTCCCCCAAACAGCTTCCCCTTTCAGTCCAACAAATGGTTATTTCTCTTATAACAATAAATACAATACAAAACAACAGAAATAAATAGGCCACAATTATAAGAGTTATATGGCTTAGCATACATTCCCAATGTCCAGTCCATATGTATTTGGCACCTGACTTTAACATTCTACTATCTAACCATCTCCATGAGTTTAAAGATCTATATCTAACTCAGCTTTCATACTAACTTGCCTCATAATTTTATATTGTATTTTTATTATATTTTTAAGCTTATTAACTCTTTTCTTAAAAAAGTATTATTTACTTCTAGAACATAGTTTCCTCCCTCCTCCCCTCCTGGCCACTCCCTTCCTCTATTTTTCCCTCCCTCCCTCTCTCCCTCCCTCAGTCCCTCCCTCCCTCCCTCCTTGTTCCTCTACTTAGTACTCTCGTTATCCTCAGATGAGGTGGGCCCTCACATATCATACTTCCTCAGATCTTGTGTCATGTGAGGGCCAAGAGCTTCCACTTGTACTGGAGCTTGATAAGGCACACCATCTAGGGTATGGTGTTCCACTAACCTGCAGCAGATTCCATGACACACTGGTGGGTAAAATTTTTCCTAGGATAGATATGCTAGGTTCCTATCTATTTGGGTTTGTGGGTTGTAGGATAGTTATGCTGTGATGTATGGTTAATATCCATTTATAAGGGAATACATACCATGTTTATCTTTCTGGGACTGTGTCAGCTCACTTAGGATGAGCTTTTCTAGTTCCATCCATTTGGTTTTGAGATGCATGATTTCCTCATTTCTGATAGCTGTGTAGTATTCCATTGTGTAAATGTACCACAGTTTTTTTTAATCCATTCTTCAGTTGAAGGACATCTGTGTTGTTTCCAGTTTCTTGCTATTAAAAATAAAGCTGCTATGAACATTGTTGAGGCAATGTCCTTGTGGTTTCATTTCAAATCTTTTGGATATATGCCCAAAAGGGGTATGGCTGGGTCTTGAGGTAGATTTATTCCCAATTTTCTAAGATATCTCCAGATTGATTTCCAAAGTGGTTGCACAAGTTTGCAGTCCCACCAGCAATGGGGGAGTGTTCCCCTTTCTCCACATCCTTGCCAGCATGTGCTATCATTTGTGTTTTTGATCTTAGCCATTCTGACAGGTGTGAGATGGAATCTCAGAGTTGTTTTAAGTTGCATTTCCCTGATGACCAAAGATGTTCAACATTTCCTCAAATGCCTATTGGTCTTTAGAGATTCCTCTTCTGTGAATTCTCGGTTTAGCTCTGTACCCCATTTATTTGATTTTTTTGGTGTTTAATTTCTTCAGTTCTCTATATATTTTGGATATTAGCCCTCTGTCAGATGTTGGGTTGGTGAAGATTCTTTCCCAGTCTGTAGGCTGCTGCTTTGTTCTAAGGACAGTGTCCTTTGCCTTACAGAAGCTTTTCAATTTTATAAGGTCCCATATTTTTATTGTTGGTTTTAGTGCCTGAGCTATTGGTGTTCTATTCAGGAAGTTGCTACCAGTGCCAATGATTTCAAGGCTTTTCCCCACTTTCTCTTCTATTAGTGTTAGTGTGTCCAGATTTATGTTGAGGTCCTTGATCCACTTAGACTTAAGTTTTGTACAGGGTGGTAAGTATGGATCTAATTGCATTCGTCTACATGTTGACATCCAGTTACACCAGCACCATTTATTGAAGATGCTTTCCTTTTTCCATTGTATGGTTTTGGCTTCTTTATCAAAAATTAAGTGATCGTAGGTGTGTGGGTTTATTTCTGGGTCTTCAGTTCAATTCCATTGGTCAACTGGTCTGTTTCTATACAAGTACCATGCTGTTTTTATTACTATTGCCCTGTAGTACAGCTTGAAATCTGGGATGGTGATACCTCCAGATGTTCTGTTATTGTACATGATTGATTAGCTATTCTGGGTCTTTTGTTATTCCATATGAAGCTGAGAATTGTTTTTTCCAGATCTGTAAAAAATTAAGTTGGTATTTGGATAGGAATCACATTGAGTCTGTATATTGCTTTTGGTAAGATTGCCATTTTTATTATATTGATCCTACCTATCCATGAGCAAGGGAGATCTTTCCATCTTCTGATATCTTCTTCAATTTCTTTCTTCAGGGACTTGAAGTTCTCATCATACGGGTCTTTCACTTTCTTGGTTAGAGTTACCCCTAGGTATTTTATATTATTTGTGGCTATTGTGAAGGGTGTTGATTCCCTTATTTCTTTCTCAGCCCATTTATCTTTTGTGTAAAGAATCGCTACTGATTTTTTTGAATTGATTTTGTATCCAGCCACCTTGCTGAAGGAGTTTATCAGCTGTAGAAGTTCTCTGGTGGAATTTTTGGGGTCACTTATGTATACTATCATATCATCTGCAAATAGGGAAACTTTGACTTCTTCCTTTCCAATTTGTATCCCCTTGATCTCTTTTAGTTGTCTTATTGCTCTAGCTAAAACTTCAAGTACTATGTTGAAGAGATATGGAGAGAGTGGGCAGCCTTGCCTTGTCCCTGATTTTAGAGGAAATGCTTTAAGTTTCTCTCCATTTAGTTTGATGTTGGCTATTGGCTTGCTGTAAATTGCCTTTATTATGTTTAAATATGGTCCTTGTATTTCTGATCTCTCTAAGACTTTTAACATGAAGGGGTGCTGTGTTTTGTCAAAAGCTTTTTCAGCATCCAATGAGATGATCATGTGGTTCTTTTTTTTCAGCTTGTTTATGTGGTGGACTACATTGATGGATTTTCTAACGTTGAACCACCCCTGCATCCCTGGGATGAAGCCTACTTGATCATGGTGTATGATACTTTTGATGTGATCTTGGATGCGGTTTGCAAGTATTTTATTAAGTATCTTTGCATCCATGTTCATAAGGGAAATTGGTCTGAAATGTATTCATTATTTTGCAAATAATATTTCACCTCACTCATAGGAGGCTGCTTTGCCTAGGATGTGTTTTCTTATACCAAACCCTAACTGTTTTTTTAAAATCAATTCTGGCCTATTTCATCTTCCAATAAAATCTCTTTGGGCCTCAACTATAGCAAACACCATTTGCCTTTTCAATCCTTGCAGTTGGTGATTCCTTCACCATTGGAACTTAACAAATATGAAACAGGTAGAATAATTGACCCCTTATCACCATTTAGCAGAGACTCTTTCCCTTCCATTTCCTTCTTACTTTAAAGATAAAGGCCTGACACAGAGCCCTGCCAGTTCTCTAGGTCTGAAGAGCAGTGTCCTTGGGGGAGGATAAAGACTTACAGAAGTTTCAGCTTTTACGTGCCAGTTTCACTTTTCCTGAGTGTAGAGAGTAAAACAAAACAAAACAGCCCACTAATTTCCCATGATGATGCTTTCTTTCTAAATGGCCTTGGATTTGTTTTGGGATGACTACTCAGCATCCAAGGCCAAATAGCAGTCCTTGGATGTATCTGTGTAATATTATTTCTGTGGTAGGACTGCTTGGTCTCTCTTTTCTCTTCAGACCCTCTTTCCATTTTCCTTAGCACTCCTGATTACCCAGGGCACTCAGGTGGGCTCTTGTATCATTCTGATTCTGTCATTTCACCTGATGAGCCACATTCCTTATCATTTTATAACATCCAGTTTTCCAAATGCCTCCACATCCATCTTTTTTAATAGTTCAATGAGTCAGGATAAGTATCATCATTATCACCATTAGTTTGTTCATTGTAATCATTCTACAGTTATGAAAATCATGATCAATGTAATTTCAATGCATTAAAAGTACTTAAAATTCATATTTTTGATCTAGATTGCTTCAGTTTTCATTTCCTGCATGGTTCATGTAGACCATGACATCACCATGTCATAGTACCTTTCCACTGTGGTTCTTACAAATACCTCTGTTCTCTTTTCTTTCTTTCTGAAGTGTCTTGGATGGTTAAAACACACTCTAGGTAGTGTTCTGGGTATTCACTACCAACAGAAAAGAACTAGCAAGAGGATCAACATTCAATTTTTGTTTGTAGTGGGAAGACCTAGTTGTATTAGCCATGAAAATCTCTACAGTGTGAAGGCCTCTGAGGTTTTATGGAATGACTCCTGCTTGGAGGATTCTCAGGCACAAATTCAAAGGGAATTTACATGAGTGCCTATGGTTTTACTGACTTTACATCAATTCTCCTGTCATCCTGGGGAGCTAATGCAGTATTGTTTCTGGTTTTGCCTTGAGTAAACAGAGTCTGGTAGTCAAGATGCCATTCAACTAACAGATTCATCATTAGAGTCAACAAGGAAGCCAGAAGCCTTTTCATAAATGTCCTTGCACTCACCATCCATGTCTTATTGTAATAACATGCATCTCAGTCTTATAAGAAGATGACCATTGAAAAATATACTGGGCTAAGGAAAAAGGAAATACGGAAATGACACAAAGCTTTTCTTTGTGTTCTTGTGCAGAAGGTGTAAAGTCAACATTAACTTCTTATTTCTCAACAAGTAAGTGTTTGAAAATAATTCTGCCCAAGTACCTACATCTTAACACTTTTTTTCTCAATTTTCTTTCTGTTTATTTGAAGATAACCTTATAACACTATGCATATGTGTGTGCAGCAATTTCCTCTTCACCACTCTGCAATAAGTGGATCAGGATCAATGATGGTGGCAGGAAAGGTAGCAATAGAAAGGGCTATGAGAGGCTTTGTCAGATGGCCAGTATTGATTGACTACTTTCTGTGTATTTTTTCATTGTTCTGGGCACTGTGCACACCATAGAGAATCAAAGAGAGGTTCATTCCTCCCTAACATATTACAATGGGCTTAATTTCAAAGACTTTAATATATGATGGACAAAATGAGTCATGTCTGCCTTTGGAAAGTAATTGAAGCACATAAAGCTAGAGGTGGAAGGGTGCTTTTATTACTTGTGACTACATCCCTCACTGATGGACTCTGTGCATGGGATGTGAAGTCTTCCTGGTATTGCTCATCTACAGTGGTCCATAGTCCCTGGTAATGGTGAAATTTTCTTTGTCACCTTCCTCCAGCTGTCATCCTGATTCTGGAACATAAAATCCTTTCTTCCCTTCTCTTTAAAGAGTTCTTTATTACACTTAAAGTCAGCCGCCATCTTCTCTTACCTGCTTCTTTCCCCATTCACTTTTCTTCAACTATTTTTATGTTCATGTTCGAGAACATTCTCCATTCCCATTTCTTTGAATCTTTTCAATAAACTATAATTTTCTTGAGCAAGATTGGCAGAATTCATTCAGGGGTGGGTGAATGGGTAGAAATTGAGGCAGCATTTATTTCCAGTCTTTGATTCTATGCTTCTTTCAGTGTGGGTTGGGGTTATGTTACTCATTCTACAGCTGCAAAATGTCCGTGGCCTTCTGAAGAGCTTGCTTCCTCAAGATGCTTCAAGTTATAATATTAGGAATGGGTGCCAGGTTAACAGGATACTATATCATTTCTTAACCATTTTAAAGGGACAGAAGTGAGGCATGAATGTTGACTCTGCTTTCACCACTGTTTGATTGGGTGTCCTTGAAGTCCTCCTACATTTTGCTGGCTTCACATCAGCATCTTGGTCAAATGAGGTTATTGAATATAACCCTAATCCACAATGAAAGAAACACAAAACCATGGGTTGGAAATGAATGTCTCTTCAATTTGGTCTTTCATGTTATTCATATCATTATACATCTGAGCCACCACCTACATGCAAAATTTCACATTTACCCCAATTACATTTGCTGAATTTATTTCAAAGTGTTTGGCCCAGGATTCCTGGCTTTTAACTTCTTTTTGAATTAAAATACCACAATTGATTTTTAAAAGTTATTTATTTTTTACTTCAGATTACATCTCCATCATAGTGTCATCTTTCCACCCCTCCCAGTCCCATTCCCCCCTTTACCCCCTATCCCTTCCATCCCACTCCTCTGGAGTGGAGTGTCCCTACATAACAGTCCCCTGCTCCAGTTCAGCTGTCGTATGAGGGCCAAGAGCTTCCTCATTCACTGGGGTCCTACAAGGCAGCACCACTAGGGCAAAGGGTCTCACTGACAGGATAAAAAGTTTATGTTAATGTTCCCTTTGGTGCATTCATTGTAGTATAGTTATCCTGTACTATATGGCTAAAATCCGACTATAAGTGAAAAGATGCCGTGTGCATCCTTCTGGGTCTGGGTTACCTCACTCAGGATGAGCTTCTCTAGTACCATCCATTTGGCTGAAAATTGCATGATTTCATTGTTTCTGAGGGCTGAGTAGTATTCCATTGTGTAGATGTACCACAGATTTTATATCCATTCTTCAGTTGAGGGACATCTGTGTTGTTTCCAGTATCTAGCTATTACAAATAAGGCTGCTATGAACATAGATGAGGAAACTTCCTTGTGATTCAGTGAGGAATCAGTTGGATATATACCCAGAAGTGGTATGGCTGTGTCTTGAGGTAGAGCTATTCCTATTTTTCTAAGACATCACCAGACTGGTTTCCATAGTGGTTGTACAAATTTGCACTCCTACCAGCAATGGAGGAGAGTTCCCCTTTCTCCACAACATTGCCAGCATGTGCTGTCATTTGAGCTTTTGATCTTAGCCATTCTGACAGGTGTGAGATGGAATCTCAGAGTCATCTTGAGTTGCATTTCTCTGATGATTAAGGATGCTGGGCACTTCTTCAAGTGTCTCTCAGCCATTAGGGATTCATCCTTTGTGAATTCTCTGTTTAACTCTGTTCCCCATTTTTTAATTGGATTATTTGGTTTCTTGGCATTTAATTTCTTGAGTTCTTTGTAAATTTTGGGTGTTAGCCCTCTGTCAGATGTGGGGTTGGTGAGGATTTTTTCCCAATCTGTAGGCTGCCATTTTATTCGGATGACAGTGTCGTTTGCCTTACAGAAGCTTTTCAGTTTTATGAGGTCCCATTTATTGATTGTTGGTCTTAGGTCCTGAGCGGTTGGTGCTCTGTTGAGGAAGTTGTCAACTGTGCCAATGATTTCGAGGGTTTTTTCCACTTTCTCTTCTAGTAGATTTAGTGTGTCAGGCCTATGTTAAGGTCTTTGATCCACTTGGACTTAAGTTTTGTAGAAGGTGATAAGTATGGGCCTAATTTTATTCTTTTACATGTGGACATCCAGTTGGACCAGCACCATTTGTTGAAGATGCTGTACTTTTTCCCTTGTACGGTTTTGGCTTCTTTGTCAAAGATTAAGTGACCATAGGTGTTCATTTCTGGGTCTCCAATTGGATTCCATTAATCCACTGGTCTGTTTCTATACCAGTACCATGCTGTTTTTATTACTATTGCTCTGTAGCATAGCTTGAAATCTGGGATGTGATACCTCCAGATATTTTTTTATTGTATAGGATTGGTTTAGCTATTCTGGGTTTTTTGTTTTCCATATGAAATTGAGAATAGCTTTTTCCAGGTCTATAAAGAATTGTGTTGGTATTTTGATAGGAATTGCATTGAATCTGTATATTGCTTTTGGTAGGATGGCCATTTTTATTATGTTGATCCTACCTATCCATGAGCATGAGAGATCTTTCCAACTTCTGATGGCTTCTTCAATTTCTTTCTTCAAGGACTTCAAGTTCTTGTTGTACAGGTCTTTCACTTGCTTGGTTAGAGTTACCCCCAAGCATTTTATATTGTTTTTGGCTATTGTGAAGGGTGTTGTTTCCCTGATTTCTTTCTCAGCCCATTTATTTGTTGTATAAAGAAGAAAAAAATACCATAGTTGAAACATTAGCTCCTGTGCACTATTATATTTTATTTGTAGCAGATGAGTCATTTAATAAAGCTCTTGCAGCATATTGCCTGACCAACACCCTCCTTGAACTCTATGCTGATCAATCTTTATTTCTCACCTCAGACTGGTTCTTACTAGCAACATTCCAAGTTTATTAGTTACCTGTGTACAATCCCACCTTTGTTGCCTTCTGGACATTTATAAAATTACATATTTTGTCTCCATGTCAATATCCTCAATGCTATTCTTACTTTCTCTGAGTCCCAAGACTGCAACATCCTATCTGCAAGTGCTTGTTAATCTTGGGTGGTAAAAATTTTGTCATTTAATTTTTAGCTGTGCAATATTACATGTGTTCTTATAGTTGGCAAGTTCTTCCATTGTACATCTTACTGGCAGCATATGACACCACATTCCCAACAGTAGAAGTCCCTCATGATGCAAGTCAAAGTTGAGCACTTCACACCCTTAATGCCACTTGGCAGTCCTAAGGGCACATGACCTAGGCTTCTTCAACCAGATTCTCCTGTCTAGAACTTTATTTTGGATAAAGTGACATAAAGATGAAGTCACCCATATTTCAGGTTCACTCATAGAGGCTGAGGTAGTTTTGAGGGGGATACACAAAGCTATCTTTAATTTGGAGGATATCATTATAAGTAATTCCCCCCATGACTCAGTTGTTCTATTTTCTACCTATTGCCCCTGAATAGTCACATGGGCCTTATCTGTTTCTAGGCATCGTTGTTCAGGTTTATGAAACCTCCTGTATTTCTAATAGATTCTTCCTTTAATTAAGATAGCTTGGATGTTACCTTCCAGTTGCAATAAGGAACTCCAAGAAAATATCATTGTAGCTACCACTATCACCAAGAAATTTATTTTAAAGGATATCTCTTCCCAAAGAGAGTTCTGCACACAACACATTGCTTGTGCATGAGTGTACTCATATCCATTGGAATATGCTTCAAAACCCCTAACTGAGTGAGTACCCAAAACCATATATGATATCAAGTTCGCTATCTGCTTTTTCTCCTACATATAAGTGGCTACACCAAAATGGAATTTATAAATTATGCTCAGTAAGGTTAACAAAACTTATAATAAAATGTAACAATTGTAATAGTATTCTGAAATAAGATTTATGTAAAGTCTGTTTTCTTAAAAAAAAAAAAAAACTTCTTTACAGTGCCCATTATCCCTCCTCTGTGATAGTGAAAGATGATATGATTCCTACAGAATGAAGTGGAGTCAGATAGATGATGCAGGCATTGTGGTAGTGTTAGGCAACTATAAATCTGATGACATGTCAAAAGGAGGCTTATCTGCCCTGGTTGACCCTGGACCGTGAAGCTATATCAATGTTGATGGTCTCATATTGTACCCTGGATGATGAAGGATAACTGACTGGGGGACATGGTATCACAGATAAGAGGTAGAGGAAGCAAGTTTTGACAGAAACAGTGATAGAGTATTAACCACAATGACACCTGTGGTCTTCAGAAAGGGAGTAACCATGTAACAGAACCAGCAGATTGAAAGAAGGTTGAATCAAAGCTGAGGCTATGAGAGAGAGGGGGTGGGATCCAGAATGGGTTGGCAGAGTGAGACCATGGCTCAGGAAGCTTGCAGTCTAGGTTTGCACAGCACACATCTAGGGTAAGTGGATACATGAGCCCCTCCCCACCCAAATGTATGATTACAGATACAGAAGTCAGAAACAAAATGCATTTCCCATCAAATGTTTTATGCAATGAACTTAATACTTCAAGTCACTGCTAGAAGAAGAACAAAGAGGGAGCACAGGGAAACTTCAGGCATCTGTATATACACACCTTATTTCATGTATTTAACTTGGAATAGTGTTCTATTTTATATAATTATGGCATACATCCAAAATGATGATGGGGATAAAATTCTTAAAATTCAAAGGACAGTTAAACAATTATAGATACTAAAATTATCTCAACTGGATTTGAAATGTTACATGAAAATACACAGTAACAAATGCCTAAACCGTGAAAACAAAGAAGAGTCACCAAACTGAAAGCATTTCCAGAATTATATTGTTAGAGATCACTCTGCATTATAGTCTTAACACACACACACACACACACACACACACACACACATACACACACACACACACACATTTACACAGATATTAAGATAGACTGTGCACCTGGCTATAAGGAAACCAAGGGCACTAACAATGATTGCCAAGACAGCATGACAGATGGGGAGTGGAGACAGGTGGAAGATTCTACTCTGTCAAAATAGTGAACATTTTGGGCATTAATAATAAATGTTGGACACTTACCTGGAAGGGGAGATAGCATGACCAGGGAGCCTCAGGGCAAGGCTTATCCATTGCACTCCCCATGTGCTGACCCCTGCGATTTCCCTAAATTCAGGAAACTCAGCTGCATAATTTGTATAGTACGGGACTGCTTTCACATTCTCCCCTATGAGAAATATAGACTTCTGACTGTAGGATTATGTAGTCCTTGCATTTTTCTACTCCTCCCCAGGCCCGCCAAGGACAAATAAAATCCTTGTACATTGTATTTATAACAAACAAGAGATGCTGAAAGATGAAGAGTTAAAAATATTGGGCTACAGAACACAGAGAAAACACCGGATGAGCTCCCTGGGATCTTCCTGTACCTCACCTAGAGTGGATAGAATAATGGTAACTTTAACAGGACAGACCAAAGGTCCCTTCAAAATCCTGTCCTCTGTACGTATCCTAATGAATAGGAAATGAGCATCTAAGGAGTACAAAACCTTCTAGACAGTAGACATCACATTCCAGCCAAAAGCCACAGAACAAGTATGTCCTCATATTCACCCATTTCAACAAAGTTCCAGTGGGAAATCTAGACTTTCTCTTTACCAATCACTCTGCCGATTGGAAGGGTAGCAGAGAGAGCTTAGTGAGGAAAGAAATCCAGCAGGAAAGGCAACCCACGCCCCTGGGTAAGGTGAATGGAAAAGAAAATGACAACCTGGTTTCTACTCTACCTAGGGGTGATGTTGCAAGTCCTATTTGTACTCAGTGGGGTTCTGTCAGAGGAGGCACTGTGCAGATTTAGGGTGCCAGCACCCTCCAGTTGTAATTATTTCACCCTTACCCCCACCTCATTAGGTAAGAGGAGGCATGTAAAGAACACTTCGTTTTTATGGTAGGATCAGAAAAGTCATGGGAGTATGCCAAAATCCCCAAATAAACCTGGCAGTAATCCCTAAATGCAGAATGGGAAACCAAATGTTGTGTATGGCAGTAATGAAGAACAGAGAACAAATAGATCGTAAACATAATAAACAGTGTGTTTCAGAGACCTGGGGCTTTTGTCAACTGTGTGTACAATTCCATGGTTTTAGAAAAGTTTTCAATAAATGGTGCTGAGGAAATTTAAACAGCCAGAGACACAAAAGAAAATAGAAACCCAGAAGATGACAGTGAGAGTACAGAGAAACTGGTTCCCACCCATATGGTTGTTGGGAATGAAAAATGGCATAACCACCCAAAAACCTGCCTGGAAAGTTCATTAAAATTGAACGTGTAACTACCGCATGAATCAGCAATTGTGTTACTGAGCATACATCCTAGGTGACTGAGAATTTTCCTCACAGAGCACTCCCTACACCGATCTTCACAGAAGTCCTCCTGAGAATAGTTCCCAAACAGAAACAACCCAGGTGTCCTTCTAAAGGTGATATTACACAAACTTATTTTAATGCGATCTGATATTAGTCAGCAAGAAAAGAAAAAAAGATCTACTAACATAGGTGAATTTGTAGAGTTATGCTACTTCAACATCCTATTATATAACTAGTTGGATATTTGCCAGATGTGTGAGTCAGTTTTCCCTGGCTGTGTATATGTAGGCTCACATTTTCAGAGGACTTAGTTTCTTGGCTCCATTGCTTTGTGCACATGGACACATTAGTAGTCCATGGCAAGAAGAGGTAGTAGAAGAAGTTTGTTCACTTCCTAGTGGCTGAAAAACAGAGACGAAGCAAATAGGGCCCCAAATAAGACTCAAACAAACACAACACTAAATTTTTTTTTTTTTTTTGAGACAAAGGCTCTTAGATCTTGAGTTCACTGATTGGATAAGACTAACTGTCCAGAAGTCCTGATGATCGCTCTGTCTCCACTTCCCCAGCACTTACTACCATGCCTGGCTTTTCTGCACCTAAACCCAGGTCCTTATGTTTACTTATCTAGCATTTTACCCTCGGAACTATCCCCCCAGCTTCCAGTATCACCATTTTAAGCCTATATGCATTAGTGCCTGAGTACTGTTCTTCTTGATATCTGCTAAAGACATGAATAAAAAGTTGAGGGGATAATTGATGATGGAACAAAGTGATAACCTTTGAATTGACCACTTAATTCTCATAGAAAAGAAAGTCAGACAAGGACATACTAATGAAAGGACATTCCATCCTTTATAGCCTCCTAAAAAAATTAAACCCTAATCAAGAATCTTACTGTTATTGCCAGCTTTTGGGGTTGAGGGGAAAAGACAAAGAAACACACTAAGGAACCCACAAGACACTTCTAACAAAAGCTACAATATAGGAAAATCTACACCACAACCATATTTTCTTAAATTAAGGAAAATTTTGCAAAAGGAAAAAGAACTTTTAAAGGACATAGATGAAATGCAGTTAGTAGACTTTGAATACTGGCTCTCTAAAGAAAATTATAAAAACAATGAACTTCATTTTAGTGCTGATTAGATATTTGGCGATATTAAGGACCTTCTATACTTTCCACATATGAAAGCAATAATATGATTATGTTTTTAACAAGACTTTAATTTTTAGAGATACATATTGAATTATTTAAGATTTGTGTTTTCTTCTCACTGGTCCAAAGAGTGCTGGGAAAAATAAGCCCACAACTTTCCACCATTCACTTTAGCATGACAATTGATGTCATTATTGTTCATTTTTAGGCATTCATGTTGGTGAGACTTTATGGATATAACTTCTGACATTCCTAGGAGACATAATTTCATAGCAAACTCCCTGATTCTTCCACCTCTTAAAATGTTTCCAGTCTCTTCTGTAGTGTTTCCTGAGACTTAGGTACAGAAGCTGTGTTAATCTTCAGCACTTGAAACTAGTCTCTACAACTAACATGTTGATTCATTGTGGTTTTCTGGGATGGTCTCTGTCTGTTGCAAAGAGAAGTTTCCTTGATGAGAGGTGAGGACTACACTTATTTGTGAGTATAAGGACAAAAATTCAGAATGTAGTCAGGGAGGGTAGGAGAAATAGTCTTTCCCAGGAAAGAGCACATCAATTGGTTATTCAATACAAAATGGTCACCTTGAAAACATACATACGAGTCACATTTTAAAGCCTGAGAAAGTTGTATTTATATATTTAGGAATATGCATGTATGTGTGTGTGTGTGTGTGTGTGTGTGTGTGTGTGTGTGTTTGTGTATGTAAAGCAACAATTAATGAAAAAAGAGGCTATAAACTTGAAAGAGAGCAAGGAGGATAATGTAGGAGGCTTTGGATGGAAGTAAAATGGAAGTGAAAAATGACGTAGGAATCTCACTATATTATAATCTCAAATTATAAATATAATAGTTTTTAAAATGACCTTAGAAAAGGCAAGACATGCCATGAACAGGTTTTCTGGTGGATCATGACTTCACTGTTGTGTTCTCATTATTTTTTGTCTATCTGACCTTTTTCATAATAAAATGTTTCCACTGTTGTCTAGATGCCTTTCTTTTCCTTTAAAGCTCGCCTCCTGGAGCATCATTTCCACTGGGCCATCATTTTCACCAAGAAGATTTGTGTATAGCTTCACATGGTCACTTATCTGGATTCAACCATTGCCCGCCTGCCTTCCGTCTCTTGATGGAGTCATTGCAGTTTCCTGACACCAGTCTGGAGGGGCTGTGCAGCAGCAGCTGCTGGTAGCTGGAGCTCTCCCTTTCTTCCTGGCATCTGTGAGTTCATTTAACCTTTGCTTAGGTCTCCATCCCACCTCCTTCCTATTAGGTGCACTATGCACCCACGTGGATGTAGCTGGAAACAAAATGAAAACAAGATGTATGTAACAAACTGCCATTGCTTCAGTATTTCAGATTGATCTCTCTGACTACAGGCGAGATAAGAAGGAAAGGATTGTATGGGATTGTGTCAGGGTCTTCCCCTAGGTTAGTTATGTATCATCTCCGTTCACACAGAATGTTTCCAGTTTCCTTGCTCAACTGCTCACAGGACAGAGCTCTGAAGCTTCTGCTGTATTATTTTGCAGTATTTTCGCGCCTCAGTTTGTTCTAGTTGGAGCCTTTCCCAGCTACATCCGCATGGGTGTGTAGTGCACCTGCTTGCTCTCTTCTTGCTCACATACATTTTCGTAGATGTTTTGATTCTTGGACTTCTGCAATCTGAGCTTTTCAGAGAATCCTCTTTAAATCACTTCATACTTGAACATTATTTCTTACCTTGTCACATGATTGTCAAATTGTACCATCAAAATTTCACTTCTCAATATCCCTGTCCAGTTTTAGTGATATGCTCCCTTGTATTCCTGCATATGGGAAACTTTGTCTCATTTCCTTGAACTCTATGATGCTTGTAACCCAAGATAAGTCATTTAACATCTGTTGAGTATGCACTAGGTGACCTTGAGTGTCCACTGTGTACATGGAACTATGATAGATTCCTCTCATACATCACCTTACATTCAGTCCTAGCAATTGTTTTAATAACCAATGTATACACCATTATATCTCTCTCTTCTTTAAGGGAAATGGAAATGCAGAACATCAGTAAATGTATATAAAGTGAGAAGGTGAAGCAAACCCAAATTCATATCCCAGTTCCATCACATGACAGTCTTGTAACTCACTTATTGGATCTTGTCTTTTCTATATCACCAAGGTCTTCCTTTATACCATTCAGAGTATTTTCCTTTTGCCTCTGAGGAAACAGGATAGAAGCTTACTAGACAGCCTGCTTATAGCAGAATGGGGATGCTAGCAGCTCTTGGAGAGCTGAAATTCATCTTTACTTTTTATATCTACTTAATAATGTATATTAAGGGGAAACCTGCCGTATCATTGGAATGTGTAGGCACATAGAGTATTCACATAGTCTGTATATATCTGATGTAATCTGCATATATTGTCAGGTGTCTAATATCATCACTTCTTACATATGAATAGACTTAGAGTCAAAATTTCCAGTTAATTTTAACTTTAAGGCAGAGTTTCCAATATGGTGTCTTTGAAGCTCTATAATTAAAAGAGCTGTGGACTCTGAACATCCCAGTTCAATGATTAGTATGTAAAGTTTATTGAACACATGATTTTGTCAGAAGCAGCTCCCTGTATCTTTAATCAAGTATCTTATTTTAATTGTACAACAGCCTATTGGAAAGAAAGAATAGCATGCATAACATGATTAAGGAATGTTACAAATATTGGCTAGCAAAGTAGTAGTAAGGCTAAGATTTCTATCCTTCCAGTGTGAAGTCAGTAGCCAAGCTTTTCACTATTATTCTATTGTATGTTTCTTAGCTTAGTCAGTTTTAGCTTGACCCCTCACACAAGCCACTTAGCAGTTTTATACTTTATAAGTGAAGACAATAACCAATAGTTAACATGAAAACTTTCAGCACACTGAAAGTCTTTCATAAGCATAATCAACGTTTTTCCTTTGCTCTAAAGATATGCCCTTAAGGCCCTGACATTAAAGAGTTGAGTGGGAAGTGGTGGGCTGGTATGATTCACATATAAAAATGGCTCTAGCCTTCAGTAGAAGGGTTCTTGGGCCCCCAGAGAAAACGGATAGCTTGGTACAGCAAATGGTTGAGAGCAAAGCACCTTTTCTCACCTCCCAATGTGCATACTGTCACGAGAGGATTCCAGTCTTCTGATGAGTAACATCTTGCCATGTCCTCCTGGGATTGTGGCAGTGAGAAGACAGAGAAAGGTTAGTAGGTGTCCAGTGGAAACTATGTTTGAAGCTAGAAGGGTAACTGTGTGTGTGCTTACAGAAGGCAAGTTCCTACTGTAATGAAAACACTCATGACATTTACGGGAAGACGGATGCAACTGGAGATCTTTGCATTGGGTAAAAGAAACTAAACTCAGAAAAACAGATGTCATGTTTCCTCTCATAGGCAGAATCTAGACTTAAAAATGTGTGTGTGTATGTGCGCCCGCGCATGTATGCACATGTAGGCATGTAAGTCCAGTAGTACCTCTAATTTAGACTCTATAAGTTTTCAGCTCTTTGTTAACTCCACTTTATTCATCCATGCCAATCCACCCGTTAATATGCTTTCCCATGGTTTTCAGGAACCCTTAGTTTTCCTGCTCCTGGGTCTGGAATCTTCATTTTTTGCTATATATTGAATAAGATCCAAACATTAAGGTCTGTACCTAGCATTTTAGTTGTGGTTTCCTATGAAATTATAACACATATAATTTTTATTCTTGAGAAGAAATAAGTGATAAATTCTTGATGTTGGTTAGTACCAATGGCTATTCCATGTCTAATGAATGAATATTATAAGTTGATATAATAATAGCTCTAACTTTCAAACTATTTAGGCAGCATGGGTGACAGCTCTTGTTTTGATTTTCCTGTGGTCCAAATGGCATTCAGTCTGTGGTTTTAGTTAGCATCAAACATTCCTTGGAGAACACAGTGAGAATCTTAGTTGTCTTTGGATTCACCATGTTTGTGGCTGGTGCTGGGATGTACACACCATTGATACAGAATAGAGAAGTGCCCTACTTGTTTTATTTTTTTAATGTTCATTTATTACTTCAAGTTACATTTCTATCACAGTACCCTCTTTCTATCCTTTCTGGTCGCACCCACCCTCTTCTCCTCCTACTCCTGTGCTTTTCCAAGTGATTATATGATTCATTCAACTGATTGTGGGCTATATAGAGGCACCTTGGGTCGCTGGCCTCCTGAAGCTGATGTAAAATTCTGAAATCCATGTACTTCCCAGTAGAATCAGGGCTATGCCACAGTATCCTTCCCTCCTATATGCTCCTCTAGTGCTATGGTTAACTTGGAAGGATAAGAGGCCTGATTCAGCCAGACTGGTCATTATCTGTAAGAGAACAATTGGAGCCATGCTTAATATTCCTGGTTGTGTGAGGACAGGGGTGGTCATTTGTTGGCAGAAGTCCTTTGGTTTGGGTTTTATAACAGGTAGTACACATATTTCAGGAATTACCAGAGAGAGAGAGAGAGAGAGAGAGAGAGAGAGAGAGAGAGAGAGAGAAAGAGAGGAGACAGAGAGAGAATATGACAGAGAGATTAAGACAAAAAGAGGAACAAAGCCAGGAGGCAAGTGATTGGAGATGGTTTTGCCTCATTTTGCTTTTGGTCCCTTGGGCTGTCTAGTAAGCTCTTGGATTTATTTTCTTCTTATATCATGAAAAAAATCTGACTACCCAGTGTTAAAACATCAAAACCTAAAGTATAATTAGTAACAGAAAATACTGATGCAATGCTGCAAGCATTCTAGATACTCAAGAGCGTTCTCTCTAAAAAATGGTTGCTGTTGGGTGAGGTAAAAGGGTGAGCCTGTGAGGACCTCCCCGTTTACAGGGTAATACATCTGAAGCTTGCCTGGCAATATTTGCTGTATCATTGCTTGTTGCCACAAAGCTGCTCTTGCTATCACAAAATCAGGATTAGCAATAGCAACATGCATGCCAGAAAAAGAATTAGATTTAGCTGGTACCAAGAGTGAAATTTAATAAAACATAAGTCATTTTAGAATTAGTAAGAATTATAAAAATCTAATTATTTTTGACTCTGTGATCCTTGGGACTCGGGGCTGTCACTCACAAAACTGAGCTTGCTTTCCAGAAGGCAAACCCCTGACTTATCACACCTGAATGCTTGTTTGAGTTTTCTGTTCTGGACCAAACACACAGTTCCTTCTAATATCTTCTTGTTCTGTGATGCCCTGCAAACTCACATGAAGGACACTGCTTATTACTCATCGAATATTTTTTGAATTTCAAGAAATAGCACATGGTTATACACTGTTTACAAAGATCATCTCCTGAGTATTGATGGAGTACACGATGGGAGCTACTTATGGCCAGACCCATGCAAGGTTCCACAGCTCTGTAGTACCTGCTCCATCACCAGATCTACCGCACTAGTATTTGGTAAGTGAGGGACGAGCACTGGCTTCTGTTTATTTACTCTTCATCCTGTCCCCATTTTCTGATGTTAGATGTCTGGGCGCAATGGTCTTGCATTTGTGGGATGATAGTGCTAGGAGACTAAAAACTATCATCAATCAGCAACTTGTGCTGTGTGCTAAACATAGCCACAGTACTTTGTGGTGTCACAAGGCCAAAAAGGGACAAACACCAGATATCGAGATATTTCTAAGTTTCTGGTGGAATGGAAATGCAGAGGAGCCATAGTGAGCCATTCACTGGTGGTTTTAGAGCCTTAAATGTCCCCTCCTGAGAGGAAACTTCCTGCTTTAAAGCAAGTCACTAGCTACCATGAGGCCCACTTCAGAGTAAGAACAAGTAATAATATAATTATTCGTAATGATGAATAAGGTAGGGGGTGTTTATTCACCACCTTTGTACTGGTTTCATGTCTCTTTCCCAGCTAAATTAGACAGAATTAGCGTGTGTATTTTGCTATATACTGTGTTAGTTTTTCATCATCATAAGTCTATGAGTTACAATTCTCACTGCCTGGGCAGTGATCTAGAGATTCAGACATTTTATGCAATGTTTCACAAAATGAAGGTGTAGGTAATATTGTGGTCACTCCGATGTTCATTGGAAGTACTCAGCCACTGTGAGAAAATGGCAGAATTTATATTACGTGATTGGTCAAAAGAAAATGTTTGTCAGGGGAGGATGCATTTAAGGACAACAGCAACATGCCATCTGTATACATACAGTCAGTTGGTCACAGTGTAGCAGATTTTAAATAATGACTGCATTCCTACTGCATATTAAACCATTATCTTTAACATGTAAATGTCCCTTGGCACTCATGGGACTTGGTTCTAGGATCCCTTACAGATATGAAAATAAGCCTCTTATTATATATATATATATATATATATATATATATATATATTTGCATATAGCCTGTGCATATCTCCCCTCATGGTGCCAATCATTTCTAGATATAATACTTCATATAATGTAAATCAAAGTTAACAAGGTATGTTGTACTGTTCACTGAATGCCAAGAATATCTGTACATATTCAATAGAAACGGATTTTTGTTTTTACTTTTTAAAATCTTGTTATGAAAGCTGTGGATGTTGATAGGAACCTGTACAAGTTTGTAAAGGCATGTAACAGTTAACAGTTCTTCATGTTAGAATCAGAGAAAATGACATGGTGTGGTTGTGTAACAAATTTCTAGCCAGGTCATTGAATGGAGCCAGACTTGGGCTCTGTGCCCAGGAATCATTTCTGGCCACTTCGTTGCAATGGGGTCTGAGACATACCACTTACTGCATTTCTGCTGCGGGCATTGAAATGCTAGAGAATGGTTGCTCTGACCATTACTCAGCGTTCTTGTCCCCAGGATCTAGCTTTATTTCCTCTGTTCCTCTTTTAATTTCCTCTGGTAGCAGCGCATCACAGGCAGTGTCTGAGCCTTCTCCAGTTCTACATCAAGGTTGCCATGGGTGATGATGCTCACAGCTTGAGTGTTTTTTAAACTCCTCTCATTTGTTGACAGCCTCCCTTTGGAGATAGGGATACCCAGAAAGTCTGATTAGCTCATGGCTTGTCAGAACAGTGTTGGCATGCCTGACAAAAGGCTCAAGCGAACTGTATCTCATACTGCTTGGTCATTTCTGGAAAATAGTAGCATCAGCAACAAAACATTGGCTGGCATGGGAGTTACTGACATTTTCTGAGCTTAGGACACATTCATCCCAACCCTGCTCAGACCATATGGCTGAGTTAATGATATCACATGATGAATGAATGATAGAAACTCAGACTTGTCACTCAGTGTGACAAGTGACTGTTGAGTGATTAATTTGCTCTCTTTCTGGCTCTACGATGGGTCATCAGTGGAGTGATTGGAGACAGTTGGAGTTTCTGAAATAATGACAGGGTTCATGATTTGTTTTCTGAATTCTCATTGGAAACCAAGTTCCATGGTATATTCTCATAGCTGAATACCACACCTTTGAAAACTTACAAATGGAAGAGCATGCTCTTCCACTGAGGCCAGCTAGGGCATATCAGCTAGGGTAGGGTGATCCTCAAACAGGCAATAGAGACAATGTCAGGGAGAGTTTTCACTCCACTTGCTAGGGATCTACCTGAAGAGGAAGCTGCCTATCAGATACATATGTGCAGGGGGCTGAGGTCCATACCATACAAGGGTTTTGGAAGGTGCTTCAGTCTCTGTAAGCCCCCTGGGGCCTAGGTTACTTGACTCTGTTGGTCTTCTTGTGAGGTTCTTGTCTGCTCCAGATCCCATTATTCTTCCTCCCACTCTTCTATAAATAAGATCTGGGGTGGGCTGTTAGGGGTGTTCTCCTTTTCTGAGGAGAAGGGGAAGAGGAAACAGGGAGAGAGTAATAGGGGGAAAACTTACGAAAATAGAGATTGATTTAGCTAGTTGGTCTAGAGGCTGAGAACCCCAGGTACATGGCAGGAGATGTATTGTGCTACATTGTAACATGGCTGTGGATATTGTGTGGTGAGACAGAAGAAGCCTTACTTGGGGTCTCTCTTCTTTCTAGCATATCAAGAATGCCATCTGAAGACCCCACTCCCACAATATCAATTAATCTCAGCCACCTTCCCTTGACTTCTCCTCTAAATACTTTCAACATTCAACTTTCTAACACATGAGAACATGGAGGACACATTCATATTATCAAGGTATCACAAAAGTCAGCTTGTGTTGCACCCTAAAAACAAATGGAAAATATTCCCCAGACAGATTTGCTTACTTTGTGATTTTCACACTGAGTACTAGCATAAATCCCTGATTAAAGAACAGTGGTGTAACACCTGTACAGAACAACATATTCGCATACATGTGCAGACACAAGTATAGACAGAATATACACATAATCGGCACACAGACATGCAGTTATGCACACACAGGTATATGTAAGGTGTGTGCAGAGACTTGTTTATTTACATATACATACAAATGTGGAGTAATGCTTCATACATTGCAATCACCCAGTTATAATAGTGTCACTCTCTATATTTTATAGATGAGAAAACTATCAGTTCTCCCCATTTTCAAGTATCACGCACCCAGACAGGGTGATTAGCTCATGTCTCATTACAGAAAATCTGGTAAGCTTCATAGAGTTTTAGTTGGTTTCATTGTTTCTTGGGGATCTTGGAATAAAAGCCAATGGGATAATGAGGCAAAGATGAGATCTTTCACCACAGTCACATTATTACAATGGATGGAGCTGAAATAAAAAAAAATTCAAATATAACCAAAATACTGTGTCTTGAATGCCTTGGCAACAATACCATTAGTAACAATCTGTTGAAGGCTTTGAACTTGAAACCTTTTGAACTAACACCTTCATGTTAAAGAAGCAATTTATCAATGCATTCTGCCATGTTCTCAAGCTGCTTATCCTCCAAGATGAAAAGGCAGAGAATTACCTTGGGCAGACCTCCCATCACATATCTCCACAGCTGGTATTTGCAAGATTTGGGTGCTTGGGGAAATGCAAAACCAGACAAGAACTGAGACAGGTCAAGGAAGGCTCCAGTTCTGTCACAGATGACCCTCATACAAATAGACAGAGATGTGTAGAGTTAGAAAGGCAGCTAGGGTGGGAGCCATACTCCAGGCTGAGGAAATAACACATGTTCCACACAAAGGTGGAGTAGACAGCTGGCACACTGTAGAATGGAAGTAAAGCTTGATGGAGCTGGCTCTAGGTAGATGGTGAGACCAGATAATTATTGCTGAGGAAAACCTCAAGGGACCAGAGAAACAGAGGCTAGAAAATAGCATCTCTATGTCCAATGAGAAACAGCATGATTACCTTCTATAAGAAGGAGGGTGCAGAATTCACCTGGCTTTTTCCCCTCCTCACAGCCACTCCAATGAATTAATATTGCCAAATAGCCTTTCTTTTTAAAGCCTGCTTTCTGGCACAATAAGAAAGAGAGGCTTGTGTGAAGGAGGAGCAAATTGATTTGGGAGCCACGTGCTTGCCTGCCTGAGCCAAGAAAGCAAGCCTCATCTCCAAATGATACACCTTTCCCAAAAGCTGTCTGGTGACAGTTCTGACAGCCCCTCTGTCACAGGATGGGACTCTCAGTGCAGGGAGTGAGCAATGAGAGGGCTCCGCACCAGAGACAGAAACACACACACACACCCAAGGAAGGTAAATGGCTGTACAGAAGACATTTATCTCTGAGGTTGCTCTCCCAGCAAAACCAATTACTGGCCTTTCCCTTGTGAACGTGTGCCGAGTATCAAGCTGTTGGGGGCTAGAGTAGGAAGATGCTAGGATACATCTTTGTGATATTCATGAGTCTGCTGAGAGTTTCCAAGCAAGGAATTTAGTATTTCTAGGTGTTAGCAGGTGGGAAGGCATAAAGCACATCTCAGAAGAGCTTTTAGGAAGAGGGTGTTGAAGTGGCACTTTTACAGCATGCACACTTGGGAATTGCAGGTGGAAGTGGGAGTCACTCTTAGAGGGGAGGGATAAATGATCACAAGAATACAAGATCTACTGAAGGGTAGATTTGTCTTTATTTAGGGAAAAATGTTAGGGGTCTTAGTGTTGATCTCATCAGCAGATAGACAAGACTATCATCAGGTATCAGACTAAGCTGGGAAGAAAAACCAGATGTTGTACAGGGAGGTGGAGAAACAGCCTCCAGAAATCTCAGTGGGAAAAAAAGAAGAAGTCAACAACATTATACTCATAAACACTTAAAATCAACTGTTATCACCACCAGGCCTTGTGGGAGGTTCACGAATGCAAAGCTGATATTGTGACTTTATGTAGCCTTGCTGTCGGTTTGAACATTGCAGCCCTGGTTCAGGCCAGATGGAGTAACATTTGGCATAAGTGCTGCAGACCTACTCTGTGCCCTGGATGCCACCTGCAGCCTTAGGTGTCTCTGTACAAGAGAATTCCTTGGAATTGCTGCACCTAGTAGTGTGTTTCCTGTGCCATAGGAAGATATCAAGCTAGAAGCCTCATTCATGGGGAACTATGCATTGCCAGTATTCACATGGGACCCTATACACTGGTACCAGTTTTCATGGCTTATGTATATACTCAAGGACGAGCAAAAGAGCTCAGTAAGAGGAACAGAGAAATTCCTGACTGTGCTTGGTGTGTAGTTGTGGTCATCAGCAGTAGCAAGATGGGCACAGAAGAGTCCTGCACAACACTTTACCCGAGAACATGCTCAGAGGCTTGCTCTACTTTCCAAGGGAGCCTGCTTGGTGAACATAGCCAAAGGATCCTCTCCTCTACAGATCACCAGTAAGCTCTCCCAGCCTCCCTTGGAATGAAATGAGCTCATTCTTTCTTGGAGCCTAAAGGACACACTAAATTTACCTCTTTTAGGAACAAATATAATTAGTAGAAGCACAAAATATGTTAGTATTCTTGGGAGTCACAAAACAGTGCAGCAAGAGTGTCAATTTGACAGTCTGAATACTTATTTATTAATTTATTCATCTATATATTTATTTTCATATATGGTTCCTCTAAGTAGGCAGTGCTTTTCCCAACCCTACTCTGGCACCTTCTTCCACAAAGTCTGTCTGACCCATTGGCGAGTTCTTCCTGGTTCCAGGAAACAATGGAAGGAATGTGTGGCCTTGTGCTTGCCAATTCCCTTTGTGATTATTGTTGTCTTCAAGATTGTTGTTAAGATTTTACTGCTTTATACTCATTATACATAGTGAGGTTTTCATTAAAACAATTTCTTTCAAGTATATTGTCTACATGGATCATGAATATCCCTTCGTGACTTCCTCTTTCTCTCTTTCTTCCTTCTTTCCTTCCTGTTTCCTTCCTTCCTTCCTCCTTTTCTTCCTTCAGTGTCCCCTTCAGTTTTGTGTCATACACATGTGCTTTTATAAACTTACATAAAATCCAGTCTGTACAAAACAGAGAAAACATATAACATTTCTCGTTTTATTCTGACTTATTTTACTATGTCTCCAGTAGCATCTATTTTCAAGCAAATGTACAATTTCATTCTTTTTTTTATATATAAGTACTTTATTTTTTTTCTTCAAGTTACATCTCAGTCACAAACCCTTCCCTATTCCCCTTTCCTGTCCCACCCTTCCACCCTCTACCCCCACAACAGCTTCCCTTTTCAATCCAACAAATGGTTCTTTCTCTTATAACAGTAAATTGTATACAAAACAGCAGAATTAAATATGCCACATTTATGAGAGTTAAATGGCCCAGTATACCTTCCCAATGTCCAGTTCATACATATTTGGCCCCTGACTTAAACCTTCTACCTTCTAACCATCTCCATGAGTTTAAAGTTCTATAACTGACTTAGCTTTTATACTAACTTGCACCACAATTATAACCATCTTCTTAGATCTAGAACGCCCTCTTGATTCCTAAACAACTCAAAATTTAGCTATGAGACTCAAGCTGTCTATTCTTCAACCACCTCAGAGAGCTGAGAAGGATAAATATATCTGAT
>CAJQZJ010009840.1:3254517-3293278 GCA_907164525.1 Lophiomys imhausi
TTTTGCACAATAAACAATGGTCAATACCACTTTAGCCAAATATACTACTAATTTTGTATCAATATACAAAGGTATAAGGGCATATTCAATAATCTGACCCTTCTTCTTGGTCCTTCCTGTGCTATGTCTATGTCTCAATTTTTCTCAAGTCCGTGCATTCCTACATAGGAGATAAAGAAGGATACAGAAAAGGGAAAGAAGGAATACCCTGGGTCTAACCTCCAAAACCCATTAAACAGGACCGTTTAACAACTTGTAATCTCTTCTCCTAAATAACAGAGTTTTCAGTTGTCCTTCAAATAACCAAAAAGGGGGGGGGTGGAGAAATACCCTCCCCACCCTCTGGGTATGGGACGTCGCTCTCTTAAAATGACTTCCTGCTGATTTGGGTCATAGTAAACCTGTTTGAGGCCCGAACCAAAATGGAAAAATGGTTAAAAATGTTAGTACAATCCTTTTATGTTCAGTCCTTCTGTCCTCAGCTGTTTAGATGTCCTAAGGAGTTTGTAGGCAGTAGCTGAACTTCCAGGCTTTACTGAGGTTCTGGCTGGGGCATTGTGTCTTTATTAAGATACCAGGGTTGAATCAAACACAACTGGCCTAAATAAATAAATAAATCCACAAAGTGATTCCTAATGATATTCTGCTATACCCATAGGTTGGTGCAAAGCCCCAATTTTCATCAGAGAGGCTTCATTCAGCAACTGGTGGGAGCAGATGCAGAGACTCATAGCCCAACATTAGGTAAACCTTGGAGAATCTTACAGAAGATGGGAAAGAAGGATTTTATGAATCAGACAGGTCAAGGACACCAGGAAAACACAGCCCACAGACTCAACTAAGGGCTCATAGAAGCTCACAGAGACTGAAGTGACAATCATAGACCTGTAAAATCACAGGACTGAGGTTGATCCTCTGCATATATGTTATGGTGGTATAGCTAGGTGTTCTTGTGGAACTCCTAACAGTGAGAGTGTATGTAGGGGTATCCCTGACTCTTTTGTCTGCTCTTGGGACCCTTTTAATCCTACTGGGTTGCTTTGTCTAGCTTTGATATGAGGGGTTGTGCCTAATCTTGTAACTTGTGCTGTGTTCAGCTGAAATCCCTGAGGGGATTGCTTTTTTTCTGAAGGAAAACTGAGAATGAGTGATCTAGAGGAGAGGGGAGGCTGGGGGAGAGCTGAGAAGAGTGGAGGGGAAAGTGTGGTCATGGTGCAATATATGAGAGAATAATAAATAAAAAAGAATTAATAAAATTCCATTGTGTAGAATGTTGCTAAGAATATCACATTCTCTTTATCTATATATTTGCTTATCAGCATCTAGTTTGATTCCAAAACTTGGCCATTGTGTTTGTTGCAGGAAATGTGGATGTGCAAGTATTTCTGTGTGTGTTGGCCTGGAGTCCTTTGGGTATATCCAGGAAGGGTGTTACTTGTTTGGCAGTTGGGAAAAATAGGACTAAATAAGGAAAATACACAAATACCCTTAGCTTGCCATCAGAAAAGGTCAAATGTTGAACTAGGCATCCTAGTTTCTTTGTTCCCTTATATTTCTTTCACTTAGAGACATTTTCTAAATATTGATATGATCAGACTACTTTTAGCAAATGGCTAAAGGGGGCATAATTTGATCATGACCATAATTATCTTTTGAGTCTCATACTTTCTCTCCTTTACAAAGGGAAAATATCAGAGAAAAGAAACACCAGCCACTTCTCTGTCCAATGAGGGTCTAAGGTGATGAGCAGTGAGAGTGACCTGGGAGTGACAGTGAGGCTGCCTACTTCACTCTGGATGTCAAGGCCCTTCCCTCCTATCTGCCTTCTTATGTCTGTCAGCTCTGTTCTGTGTCTCCTCTTCTGGGGGCGGGGGGTTGTTTGTTTGCTTGCTTTGTTTTTGGTCTTGATTAGCTGTGGTCCACTGAGCAGCTGGAGTTTTCTTCTGGAAGGTTCACTGCCTAGAAGTGGTACTCTTGGGATTCAGGCAATGTTCCTAACTTCTAGCCACCTGTCTCCAAATTGTCAGTCTGTTCTTTTCTTATGAGTATCTAAGTTTAGTGGGTTATTACTTGAACTCTCTGTACTGTACAGAGGAAAAGACCACTTCAAATCTTATCACTCATGACTTTCCATCTATGAGGATTTTGAACTTTGTGTGGAGAATTGCTGTAAGATAGAATCTGTCTGCCTAGTTGGCAGGTCCCTATGGCTCAGGAATTTATGCTGCTTTACCACACAAGTCCTCCAACAAAGTATCTATAGTGCTGTCACCTATGGTAGCCTGAAGGAATTACAGAATACCTGTCTTCCCATCCACCCAACCATTCATCCATCCATCCATAATATCTATAAAAAACAATAAAAGCACAGCTAATACATATATATGTACACATATATATATATAATATTATGTTTTATCTAGGAGATATATAATATATATACAATATATAATTTATTATATATGAGATATATATGTTATATCAATATATTATATGAGATTATATGTTATATGTGTATATATATATATTACACTTTGGTGTGGGGATATAGAATAAAGGAAGAATAAATAAGATGATTCCTAAGAGTTTTGAATGTTAAGGAGAAAATAAAATCTGATGACATGACTGAAAATGGGAGTAGAGTGGTCTCTTTGATTAAGAAATAGCTTGCTGAAGATATGGTAGTTGTAGTTGTCATGAAGGACAATAATTAATTAATTAATCTCTGATGTGGAGAGCAAGAGAGAGGAAGCAAGACCCTTGAGGATGAAATAAGCTTTTTGCATTAGGGGAAGTGATTGAAGGCCCCATGAGAACAAAAGCAGTTTAAATTAGAGAATTAGACATTGCCTGAGTCTGTTCCCTTATTAACTAGTTTGGAATCTTTTTTCTCTATAAACTGTAATGGAAAGCTATTTGAAAGTTTAAGAACAGCAACAAAACTCTAAGGCATGTTTGAAATGTTATTACTGAGAACTATCATATGGAAAGTAGACAATAGTTTGATTTTCATTCTCTTTATGGATTTAACAAAGCAAATTGCCATAATAGAAAAGCCCCCAAGCCAGGGAGTGTATAGACTCCTCTGGCTAGGACTCACTGAAGGGCTGAAACCATCCAAGTATCAGCCTATGCAATCAAAATCTTGTAAGTCTAACATAAGGAACCCTGGGGGCAGATACTTGAAGTAGTATCTATGTAGAGGAGACACCAACTCTATTGAACAACTCAATTGCAGCCTGCGTAGAGAAGCTAAAGTAGAGGATGTTTCAAAATACTGTGCCTAGACTTCTATCCTACAGAATGACAAGACAATGGATGTGTACAATCTTAAGTGGCTAAGCATGTTACAATGTACAACATATAAACAATACTGATTATATGTGATAACAGTTAATTGTGAATATCAGAAAACAGTCTAACTGGGTATCTAGTTAAAAGCAAAGTTGGACTGGAATTTTGAAGGGTCACATGCACAGGGGCCATGCTTAGGGATGTCACCTCTTGGTGGTCACAGTGCTCTTCTTAGCTCCTGGGTGACAGCTCATAATCAGAAATAATCAGTAGCATAAAAGACTAGACAGGCAAGAAAGTCAGTCCCCACAAATTCTTGTTACCCATGTTCATTATGTCAGTACCTCGTCTAAAGACCTTATTGCCAAAGACAAACCACCTTTTGAAACAAACAAACAAACAAACAAATTATTGAATACCTCTTTGAGATGGAAAGAGTTAAAAATCTTGAGGACATAATGATTTTACAATGATGGTAATAGCTGAATGTTGTGGCTCTAACTATAATCACAGCCCTTAGAAAGCTAAGACAGGTGGACTGTCGTGAGTTCAAGCCTAGCTTGGGCGACAGAGTGAGTTTCAAGGCAGCCCATACTATAGAGTGATACCTAATTAAAAAATAAAGCAGACAGATAGTAGAAAGACATTAAGAAGCTACAATGGTGGGAATCCAGGAAATAAGCAGTGGGGAGAATTTATTAAAGAGAAAGTGTTTTCAGTCTGGTATTGTCTTTACTCCTAATATCTTTCCCACAGGATCTACAGGAATCTACAGAAATGGCTCATGGAAGCATTGAGGGTTAATGTGGGCCTGTGGGCATCACCTCAGTGGTAGTAATGGGCCCTGTGGGGATAGCCAAATGTCTTAAGGGTATTTATCTTCCATATAATAGAAATTATGTGTTTATCTGGGATGACAATGGCAGGGTTGGTTGGTCTGTTCAGGATAAGTGTAACCTCCACCTCCTTCAACAACCTTCCATGGGTTAGAGTAATAGATGCTGGAATACGTCAATAGCCAAAGCTTGACATTTGGTGACAATGTATCGTCCATTAGAATATGAATAGGATGAGAAATAAGCTGCAGGATCTCAAAAGTTACTCTGGAGCACTGAGGAAACAGCTGCTGGTAATCTTCACCTTGCAAATATGAGAGAATATGAGTTTTATCCTTAGCACCCATGTTTACAACAGTTATGTAAAATTGCACACACTTGGAATCTAAGTGCTAGAAAGCTGAGGATAGCAGATCCCTGGGGTTCCCTAGCCATCCCAGTCTAACTTGCTTAGGAAGTTCCAGGCCAATGATAGACTATGCTTCAAAAGGAATGACAGATGGTACCTGCATAACGACACCCCGACACCCCAGGTTTTTCTCTGGGTTATGCACACACACATCTCTCTCTCTCTCTCTCTCTCTCTCTCTCTGTCTCTCTGTCTCTCTGTCTCTCTCTCTCACACACACACACAAGAAATTCTAAATGCTCTAGGGATGTATCTCAGTGGCAGCACTGGGTTTAATTGTTTATTTTCTGGAATCTCAAAACAAACAAATATCAAAAACAAAGAAATTCTAAACAAGCTACTTCTGTTAGTTCACATATGCCTTGAAAGACACGGTATGGATGTGACTCGCTTTACTTATAAATTTTCATCTTGTGTGTTCCTCCTATCCAACCTGTTAGAAACAAGGTTAAACAGTAGACTTAGGAGTGGGTAGGGGTAGGCAGAAACACTGCTGAGGGGTTGCTGACAGTCATCTGATAGGTGCCTTACATATGTTTTTCACTTTAAAATCACTTTTATATTCCAAATTATAACTTTTGTATTCCAAATTAACCTCGTAGGTTTAAGCAATGTAACCAATCTTATGTTCTAAGTTCCAGATGCTGACCATATTGAATGTACATTTTCCATTTATGCAATGTGCAGTGCTTATGCAACAGGAAGGCCCCTACCTGTCTGCCAGACAGTGACTCGCTCAGGTATCCAACCATCTTAAGTCAAAGGACAGGATCATCTTTGGATAATGAAGAGGAGTGTATGAATATGAACAGATACTTAATTTTTGACCTGTAAATGACATAGATTAGGCATACTAGTCACATAAACCCAACTGGATAAAAGGAAGGTTTCCTGGGACTGGCAATCCTTTCTCAGCAGTAGGGATCTCCTTGGAAAGCAATAAAATTCATTGGGGTCCACCTGTGTCAGATTCAAGTTATCTATGAGAAAACTAGAGGTCCCCATAGTTGAGTGGACTACAAATCTTGTGCAAGGCAAAATCAACTTTGGAGTGTTAGGTGGAAATAATTCAAATAACACACTGAGCAGATATGACTACTTCCCAAAGGCTTTTGAATTTCCTAGTCCCATAATTCCTGGGCAGAGATAATTGAAGGTGAGGATTCTATAATAATATCTCTATAGTCTCTAATTAGGATATAACTTTTATGTGTTATCTACATAACTGTGGCAAACTGTGATCCCTTCATTGGATTTTGTCTTATCATTTTTAAAACAAACACAAAACCAGTAACTACATCAAATGTTTTTCATGAGAGTTAAAGGAATTGTATATGAAACGTTTAGCCTGGTACTCGGGTTGTAGCACTAGGTTTCCCAGGTATTCAAGCTGTCATGGTGGACTCCCTTCCCATTTTGGAATGATACGCCTCAGTCTTGTACTCCATGGTGCTGTCATCTCATATTCACTCATTAGAGACATTAAGCTAGTTGCTATTGGGTCCTCTCTATTCACAGCCTCTCCCCCTCTTCTCCTGATCTCCAGGACTCTAAGAGTTGGTGTATTTATCCTAGGGATAATTTTAATATTTAAGCAAATAACCAGCCAGTTTCCTCCATTTATTCCAAGCCAGAGGAATCTCATTCTCTCCACTTTTTTTACTTTGGCTTTAGTCCAACAAAGATTTCTTTACTATATCTACTTCGAAGTAATTACATAGAATTGTATTCCTAAATATATTTCATTCTATAAATGGCTGTTTTAAGAGTAGCAAAACCAATACACTCTCTATTCAAATTGTAAACTACTTTGAGATTCAGGCATACCGCAGGACAGACAGTATAAGCAAATACAATTTGTTCTAAGAAAGCAAAGAAGTTTGGCTAATGAAATGAAGACTGCCTTTGACCTCTCCAGTGGCTGTTTTTGAGGATAATATTCAGCAGATATGCTATTGGCCCCCATCACCTTACTTGGGTAGAAAAGACTCAATGCTGAACTTTCAAATGCTGAAGAGGTCATTTGTCACTAACTCATATGTTAGGAATTTTTCATGAGAATGTCACATGCTTCCCAGTGTCAATGACCTATTCCCCTTAAGCCTACATACTCCACAAAACACAATGACCCAGCCAGAGAATGGGCTTCATAGGGCTGTGCTATAACCTTTCTTTTATACCACGGTCACTCATATGGACCTTGCATAATATTCACTGTGGTCTCTCAACACAGAGCCATTGTTGGCTGCACATGAAACCCAGTCCTTTGATGCAGAGGTCATCTCCCAATGATATTGAATCTTCTCCTCAAATTTAAGGACACAATCACCCTGTGTCACATGCCTACCAAAAAAAAAGCCCTAAAATGCAAAAATCCAAGACCAGAGCTCTTACTGTAATATTTTCCTCCTTGTTACATTTTAAAAATGAATTGTGCATAAAAAGTTTAGCTGATACTTGGGACATAACACTAGTTTACACAGTGACTCAAGCTCTGTTAGACAATAAATTTACTTTATTTTGCAGTTGAAAATGCTTCCTTGGGTCTGGGGAAACAATTTGAAGAAGCTGAAAGCATGAATGCCAAAAGTATCATTGGAGATCATCCAGTTATGGTTCCCTAGCCCATAATGCCTTTAGATGATTTTCATCTGTAAAATGAAATAATGAAACATCCTCTATCTAATACTGTCATGATAAAAGAGGCAACCCAAAGCAGATCACTAAGATTATTTAATTGCTGTATTTTGGGAGGATCAATTTCATGATATTCATCACAATATTAATAGGTACACAATTTGTGACCAGTAATTAAGTTTCAGATTTCTTTTTGCCCTGCATCATCTTTCATAAGAAAAAAAATAAACCTAGAGCAATCCAATACCAATCGTTACTTAAGTAATTAAATTATAACATTCCCTTACACTTCAGTATTTCTCAGCCATTGACAAAATAGAAGAGACACTTGGGTGGAGAGAATCTATGCACTAGACAGTATCACAGAGGTAATGTGGTAGGAATAGGGAATAGAAGGACACCATGGATTTTATTTATTATTTCCCCTGTCTTTTACTGTGCTGATGTTCTTATTTATTGGTTTGATTTTAGCTTTTTTAAGGACCAATTCTCATGAAGCCCAGAATGAATGAACCTTCTCTGTAGCTGCTAGTGAACCTGAGTCCCTGATACCCTTCTCATCCTCATTTTAAGTATTAAGATTAAAGGCATAAGCTACTATTCCCAGCTTGACAATGTTCTTTATAGGGAATATATGAGTCATTTTTACTTCCTTATATTTATTCAAAGTCTTGAAAAATTGTTGTTTTTATAAATTGAAACATACAGTTCATTGTAGAAAAAGTTGGAAATATAGATAGTAACTCATGATTCTCCTACCCACTGCTTACATTGTGCCATATGCCTGCTCAACCTTTTCGTTAGGTGTAATTTAAAGGTCACAGAGTTTTCTCTTCGATGAAAATAAGATCACCATCTAAGTACATATGGCAACTTAAAATAACAACTTTCAATGACATTAAATAATCATTTTATAATAATTTCAACAATTACAGAATAGTCAGCTTTCTGGAGAGTTTATTAGGTTACCTGCTCTGTATTGCACATTTAATTTGTTTTGAGTAGTGTTTTTTGTCTTGCAATTATTCATATATATTCATTTGTAAGCACCACTACCACACCCCAGATAAAAATCTTATATTTAGTTGCATTGGTCTGGCTATACCTTTGAAAACCTTTTGATAATTATGCTGAACTATTATAAAAAAATCCCCAAATTTCTGATGTTATTATTTGCCTTCAGTAAACATGAATTTTTATTCACATTCATCCATGATGCAGAATATAATGATTACATTTTAACAGTCATAGTACTTCTTAACACTAAAGCCACATTTCCAAAGACCTTGTATCCTAAACTCTGACAATCAGTTCCTGGTTACCATTACAGACTAGATGAATGCAGTGAAAGACAAATGTGCCAAGTTAGAAGGTGATGTTCGTCAGTCATTCAGGCCATGAATATTTATTGAATAACAGGCTACATTTTAATGTCTAGGAACAGTACCAATGTAAAGCGAGAAAACTTGGCCAGGCCAGAAAGGTACCAGGACACAGATGACCAAACCCCTGATCAGGGGGAGGCTCTTTGTAGGGATAAGGAAAAGGTCCAGTTGCAACAAATATATTCCAGGAAGAAGACACAGGAAATATGAGGTCCTTGAACTTGTGAGGCTCTGTCTTCATCTTGGGGATCATAGCAAAAATTGTGTCTACAGTAAAGGGAAGCAATGCTTCAAGATGAGCTTGGTTTTGGTGGAGAGAAAGACATGGGGCTTTTCAGCCATGGTAAGGAATACTGATAACAATGACAGAGTTGGTCAAGTCAATTACTGGGTTGCGCCATTGTTCCTTGTAAAGATTACTCTTGCTACTGAAGAGATTGGAGACTTGAATACAACCACACAGTAGCTAGACATATCAGACATCTGTAACTGGCTCCATTTAAATGAAAAATTCAAAATGATGCCCAATGCAGAAAGTGAGTGGTGGTCTGAAAGCTAGGGAGTCCACGATGAAGAGATTGTAGAGTTGCCCAGAGTAAGTGATGGTGGTCTCCATTATAGTGGGAATGGTGTAGACAGAGTGAAAGGGTAGCTTCAACACATCCTGCTTGAGGAGTGATGAGACATACCATAGACTGGATGAGGGAACTTAAAGAAAGACAGCCATGGAGATGGATCCTGTGTTTGGAACTGGGATTCCAGCTTGATGCAGTGGCTATCTACCTAGAGTAAGAAGAGTGGAAGAAGGGAGACAGAGTCATAATCAAACTTCTGGGGTAAAATTCCTATTTGAGATATGTTAAACTCAATATTTGTATTGATAAACTCGATAACTCAGGTGATCAGTTGACAGAGATTGGAGCAGAGAAGCCAAGTGGTAACCTATGGGTATAAAGCATGTATTTAAATTTATGCCCAGATGACATCATTCAGGAAGTGAGAAGACAAATTTGGAGAAGGGAGAAAGGAGAAGTGATAGGAGGGTGAGAAACATGGTATGTGCGGGTAAGCCCTGGGCTTCTCAAGTATTTCCATGGGGCATGATGGGAACAGTACAATGAAGCAAATGAGAAGGAACAGTGTATGAATATATGAAATCACAAAGGTCAGGAGGTCATGTCTCAGCAAAGAGGGCATAGCCAGTTGTTCTAAGTGGTACCCCTTCTGTTATTGTGCTAGATAAAAAAGACTGCTAGGAATGTGAAAGCAGGAACAACCAAAGGAGGGGACTTATGGCTGAGTTGCCAGCCCTCTGAATATGTACACCAAAGGTGAGAGAGTGATACAGCATGTAGATGTTCAAGGACCTACCACAGTTCACCAAGGAATTGTGCCATTCATATTTCAGTTTTTAAATATTGACTTTTACAATTAAATTTCATTTAGTGTGTGTGTGTGTGTGTGTGTTTGTGTACCTGACATGGTACATGTGTGGAGATCAGAGGGTGACTTTCAAGAGTTAGTTTTCTTCTTTCCTCATGGGAGACGCAAGGATCAAACTCAGGCTTGGTAATAGACACTTTTACAGGTGGAACTATCTTACAGACCCCACCCTTTAAATTTTTACTGTAAAATATCATATACAACCATGGATAAAAGAGCAGGAGGAAGCTGTATATAGTTTAACAAAGAGTCTCACAACAAATACCTCATCAGCGTCCAGAAGCATGGCTCTGAGCCATTCATTCTACCTGGTGGCCACTCTACCCCTGTCTTAGGGATCACACTGCCTGGTTTTTGCTTGTACTTTTATCACAAGTTAGTGAAACTTTAAACAATAAATCTTATCTTTATCTGGTTTTGAACAATACATAAAACAATTAATTTCTGTGAAGTTTGGAATTTTGTTTTCTTAAGGATGCAGCTAGGATGTTCACTGTACTATGGATGGCTCAAGCTTGTTCACTTTTATTATGTAGACTTTAACTGTGTGAATAGATTACATGTGGTTTTTGTCCATTCTGCTTGAGATAGATATTTGGGCTGATTCCAGCTTGAGGTGACTTGGAGCAGTGTTTTGAGTGCTTATGCACAAACACATGTGTTTGTTTAAGGTGGATAAGAGAACGGCTGTGTCACCAGCGTACATAACTTTGCCTGTGGGAGATTATGATTCATGGGTCAGGGTAGTGTTTCACTAATTCAGAGTTTTACCAGCTGCATCTAAGAATATCTCTCATTCTATATTTTAAATATATTTAATATTATGAAGTATTATTATCATACTATCTAACAAGTATGCAAAATTGTTTTTATTGTGACTTTAGTTTTTACTATTTCCTAATCTCTATGTTTATTTTCAATATATAAATTTCTATTTTCTTTCTTTTTCCTCTCTACCTCTGCCCTCCCCTTTATGAGAGTCCTGTCCTTGACCTTTTCAGGGATGTTTTAGTTTTTCTATTGGTCATGTACCTTTTTCAAAGAAAGGACTACTTTATTAGCTATAGATAGCAATGTTGTGGGTTATGTGTTATAAATGGTTATTTTGTGAATTTTCTCTTTCTGTTACATCATTCAATGACAGGCTTATGATTGTTTTTTTTAAATAAATTTGCTTCATAATTCCTGCTTTACAATCAATGTCTGTCAGAGAAATGGGGCCAAATGGTTGAAGATTGATGCTGTAATGCATGGAGAGAAAATGGGAACTGTCCAGGCAGTCACTGGTATGTCATTTCTTAGTTTTGGAAGCTGAAGGCCCTGCACTTCCTATATAATCATATATATTTATCCCTCTCAGGTCTCTGAGGTGGTTGAAGAATAGACAGCTAGAGTCTCATAGTTAAATTTTGAGCTGTTTAGGAATCAAGAGGGTGTTCTGGATCTAAGAAAATGTTTTTAAAATTGTGATGCAAGTTAGTATGAAAGCTGAGTTAGATATAGAACTTTAAACTCATGGAGATGGTTAGATAGTAGAATGTTAAAGTCAGGTGCCAAATACATATGGACTGGATATTGGGAATATATGCTAAGCCATATAACTCTCATAATTTTGGCCTATTTATTTCTGGTGTTTTGTATTGTATTTATTGTTATAAGAGAAATAACCATTTGTTGGACTGAAAGGGGGAACTGTTGGGGGGAAAAGACATAGCTTAAACTAAGAAAAAAAGGGTAGAGGATAAGGGGTTGAGGGTGGAGAGGGTGGAAGGGTGGGACAGGAGGGGGGAGTAGGGAGGGGATTGTGATTGAGATGTAACTTGAGGAAATAAAAAATAAATTATAAAAAAATAAAAAAATAAATTTGCTTAAGGTAGGTGGGTGATGCTTGCTTGAGACATGCCCTCTGGTCACTAAGATATTTGTATCCATGGAGTCCTGTGGGTCACACAGAATGTGCTGAGAGGAATAACTGTTTAAGAGGGTGTCCATCTCCACCATGACAATGCATGTACATAATCCCAGTACTCAGGGGATAGAAGCAGAGGACCAGGAGTTCAAGTCAGCCTCCACTACATAATGAATTCAAAGTCTGCCTTTGCTACAGGAGAGTGAAAGAGAAGACGACACTGGAGTGCTGTGCTCATGATGGACTCCAGAGAATTGCATGTGGACAAGTCCCCTTGAAAATAGCAAATGGGATAATATCAAGTGATCATGTTGTGCTCCGTGGAACAAAAAGGGAAAGGAAAATGAAATGCTCAGGCATTTACCACACCAAAGAATATGTATAGGCTTAACTTCTTTTTCTTTTTAGTTCAGGGGAGATAGAAAAGAATCCTTTGTTTAGACATATTAATACACACCAGCACTAGTTAATGAAAGGTAAATCACTTAAGCAGGGGAGAGAGAGCTGGTGCATCCTCAGCCTACTCTTCCACTGTGATAGTTACTTGCTCCCTTGCTCACCCTCTCCTCCATCATTTTTCAGTCTGTTTAACCAAATCCAGACCTATTTCTTCTAGCTTTGAAATCATTGCCTGCTACTCAAATCTGTGTAGGCGAGCTTTAGATGGCATTTGGTTCTAAATTAATGCATATTAATGGATGGTAATACATTTCCACCAGTGCATATACTTACTTGAAATACAATTTACCACCTAATGCACTTTTTTTCACCTCCCTGCATGGCAACTGCATCCAGAATAGTATCTCTTGTGATTATTCATTATGGAAATAATGTATTGGTACCAAATGGAACCTTTTAAGTGGCTTCATATTCTTTTCTTCATATGTAACATGTTATCATTACACAGATAGAATAATCCTATTGTCTTTGATAACTGGAGGTGACAGCTTTCAGGAGTCTATTTCACAAAGACATGTTCAGGTGGGAACTGGGGCCTCCTGTTGATTGGGAGCGATATAGGAGTGGGGAACAGGAAGGAACTGGTCTTAGGGGAGATATGAGTTTGGATATGAATATGAATGTGAGGTGGCAGAGGAGCTGAGAGCTGTCACATGATGTCAGGGCTCAGAGAAGTATATGTGTCATCTGAAGTGGAAAGGAAAGGTCGAAAAGTTGAATGAGTAGAGAGAGAAAGAGGGACAGGGAGAAGACGGAGTGACGGAAGGAGTGGAGGAGAGAGGCAGGGGAGAGGGAGAGGGATGGAGGAAAAGAATGGGAAGGAGAGAAAGGGAGGGATGAAAAGAGAGAGACAGGCAGACACAGAGAGAGAAAGAGACAGACAGACAGAGAGAGAGAGAGAGAAAGAGAGAGAGAGAGAGAGAGAGAGAGAGAGAGAGAGAATTGTAGTGTAATAGTAAAGGCTGTGATTAAACCAAGCACAGTACAAGGCCCTGGAGATACAGAGTGATTCAAAAAGCTGTCACTGTTACAGAAACTTCAGGATATCCTGTTAAGACCATGTTGACTCTTGAAAAACTAGCAGTGGGCCTTAGGACACTAGGAAGGAACAAGAAACATTTATTGAGTGACATTGGTGCCTTCTTTGTCATTTATTGCTTTTCCTACCCAATAGTTATCTTCATTTATTCTGATTAGGGAAGCAATGCTAAGATGATTAAATTAATTATCCACAGTCATGCATAATAAGTGCTAAAATGATAATTGGACTCCTGGTCCCCATGGTTCTTCTGAAACCTGTGCTACCTTATTGGATTCAGAATTGGAAATGGTTACAGCTATATGCTACTGGAATCCTAATCTCATCAGCCACATTTGCAAATCTTAGGCTCTTGGCCCAATTGCTTGACTTGGTGGTTGGCATTTCCTACACATGGAAAATGCCGGACCATACAGAATTGTAGGATTTTTAGACATACACTTTCTTTTCCTGTTAGGGTTAGGGTGGACCTGAATCCCCAGCTCAGGTATATGCAAAGCCAGCAGCTAGATCATCAGCTCTGTTATCACTCCCACATGACAGTTCAGGGACTAATGGAATGATAGTTCAAACATTCACTGCTACCAAGAGAGAGCCAAAAACAACTGTTTCCTTTTGTCTTTTGGCCCTAAATTTTCTTTGATTCTCTGTCACACTCTCTCTTATTTCTATGTGTAAGTTGTTAGACTCAAAATGGAGTTGGATATACCACATTCTAAGGGAAGGAGTTTATAGAGGAGTAGAATCTCATGTATTCCTGATAACTAGAACTACAATGGAATACTCAGTCAGAGGCACAAACTTTCATAGAACAGAACATATTTCTGAAAGATTTCTGTTCAATACCTGCCTGCCCCACCTTGTACTGATACCTATTTTGGCAATTCTTGTAACCAAGTGTCACTGCTTTAAGACATTTTGTCTCATACCCATTTTTCCTTTACAAACATGTCCTTGCTTCAGTGTCTTTGCAGATGCCCATGGCTTATGGAACACATTCCCATTGTGGGGTCCATTCCTGGATTATTAATTATGCTAGAGAATCATTCTTCATTTATTCTTTAAGTGGGCACCTATGTGGGTATATATAATATATTACATATTATAATATATTACATATATTATAATATATTATATATACATATATATTTGATTTGCAAATTGTCACATAATAAAATGGGTTTTCTGATGGATATTTTAGAAATGTTAACCTATATAACCACTACCATGATAGTAATCGTGAGGGGTGTAAAGAGGGCACTATGATGGAGATGTAACTTGATGTAATAAATAAACATAATAGAAAACATATTTGTGCTATCACCCTACTCCAACCTAAGCCCATACCAACCATCTCTACATTTTATTTGTTCAAGGAGCCTATATAAATGGAATATACATACATACATACATACATACATACATACATACATAAAACATACATATTGCATAAAATCTCAGAGACTTTTTCACTAAGCCTCTGAGAATTATGCATCTATCACTTGTCTTCTGTCATTTTATTGATAGGCAATATTCATTTTCATAAATGTGTCACACTTTGACCCTTATTCATGGAAGAGTATTTAATTTCTTTCAGGTTTGTGTAGGTTATGAACAGAAAAATACCTATGATATCTATGATAAAGATATGATTTCATCAGGGCTGGAGAGATGGCTCAGTGGTTGAGAGCACTAGCTCTTCTTTCAAAGGATCCGGGTTCAAATCCCAGCACCCACATGACAGTTCACAGCTGTCTATAATTGCTGAGCATGGTGGTCCCTTTAATCCCAGCCCTAGGGAGGCAGAGGCAGGCAGACCTCTAAGTTTGAGGCCAGCCTCATCTACAAAGCAAATCCAGAACAGCAAAGACTACATAGAGAAACCCTGTCTTGAAAAAGTAATATAATCTCATGTATAAAAAACTAGGTTTTCTAACTTTATTCACACTGGGTTCATATGGTAATTTTGTATTCAACTGTAAGACATAACCAAATAGATTTTCAGAGTCTTGCCATACTCTTTCACATTCAGAGAAGAGAGATGTGTGACTCTGGTTGTTCCAGTTCCTCCTCAGCACTTAGTATTTGATTTTTTGTATTAATTTTAACAGATGTGTAAGGAATGTTGTCATTATTGTAACTGACAGTTTCCTAACGCCCAAGTATTCTGTAAGTATCCACATGCTATGTTATCCTGCAAAAATCATTGCTAAGTCCTGTGTGTGTGTGTTTCCTCCTTGATTATTTTCATTTATTTTGTTTTAGTCTTTAACCCCTTTTAACTGAGCTAATAGAGTTCTGCATGCACTCTCCATTCTAACCTTCAGGCAATGTGGGAACTTTCTCTCAGTCTGTGACATTTCTCCTCCCTGTCTTTCACAGGAAAAGATTCTTAAAATGTTGCTGTAGAGTAATTTACTATTTCAGGTTGTGGTATACTGTTTAAGTTTACTTTGCTTTCCTTCAAGCCATGGAGATTTGCTTACACATTAAAAGCTTGTGTGTTTTTCAATTAAATATATAGTGCATTTAAGGCCAGAACATCAAGCTGAAACAATATTTAAAAAAACTTTTTTTTTAGTATGTGGAGCCTTATCATTAGAACTTCATTTATTCATTCAAAGTGAGAAGAAAACTATCAAAGACAGTGCTCTATGGAAATACCCTCATGCTTCACCCTCAAATGAACTGGTTATGTTTGTGTAGCTCATGTCTGGGTTATGCAGTCTATCTAACTGATCTAGGTAATGGTCCTTTTATCAGTATGGTTTCCTATAGGAATGTGGGGATGCAGCTTATCATACTTCCTGACATTGTATAACATAATTCCTATGATATTATTCTTGTTTGTTTAAAGAAAAATTGTTTGTGATAAATTAATATATTCATGTTTCAAACAGGTAATGTCTTTCCTACAGGAAATTGGGCTTTTTGACAATATAAAAAGTATTACCTTTCAATTGAGATAAAGAAATTCTTTTGATATTTTGGAACTAACCACACCATTAAGTGTATGTATATATTTTGAGTTCACAAAGGACAATTCACTTTGAATTTAAGCATGCCTTTTGAAAGCAACTTTTAAACAAAAGTTTTACAGTTTCATGTTAGGGATTTAAAAAATGTCCTTCTTTTCTCTTTCATAGAAGCTTATACTAATATTTTGAGGTTTGTAACTATTTTTTAAATTTAGATTTTCATTTGTATATTAGTTTGATATTAAATTATGGCTGTATGAATGGATCTTGAAACCTGTGTCATTACCAATTTCATATTTTATTTCTGAAAGTTATATTTTGATATTTCTTATAATTTTCTATATAGGCGATAAAGTAAAGTATAGGCAACTTATTTCTTTTTCTTTAAAATATTTTTATGTGAAACCCCTTGCAAATATTTTCCATATAGTATATTTTGTCCATTCTTTCCCCGCTGCCAACCCTCCCAGGTCCTCCATGCCTCCCTTCCGACCCAACTTCATATTAATTCTTTCTCTTTCAAAATATCACATTTCATTTTTAAAAGGCCAAAACAAATGATCAAAAGCCAGTACGATAAAAACAAAACAAAACAAAATTACCATCCACCTACACACAGCAGCAACAACAAATAAAACCAAATATGGAGTTTATTTTGGGTTTGCCAACTACTTCTTGGCATGAGGCCAAACCTGGAGTGTAGTTGATATACCCAGTGACAATCCATTGGGGAAAAAAACCCTTATTTTTCCTTTGCTAGTAGGTATCAGTTATAGATAGCATCTGTCTACTTCCCCTTCTTTATGATAGAATTTTGTCTGATTCCAACTTGAGCAGGTCTTGTGCATGCTCCCCCAGTCAATGTGAATTCATGTGAGCTTCAGGCCTGTTGTGTCTGGATGATACTTGTTCCTTGGACTCATCCAGCACTCTGGCTCTTACAATCTTTCAATGTTCTCTTCTGTATAGATCACACACAGGACTTAGCAATGATTTATGCAGGATAACATAGCATGGGGATACTTACAGAATACTTGGGCATTAGGAAACTGTCAGCTACACTGAAGCCTTGAGTGGAAGGGTTTGATAAAGACATCCCACTTATGCTTGACTTCTCCAGAGTCTCTTACTCTTTGCACATTTGTCCAGTTATGGGTCTCTTTGTTAATCTCCTGGTACTTAAAAAGGAAGCCTCTCTGAATGATGACTGAGCAATGCTGATCTATGGGTATAGCAATGTGTAATGATTAGTGGTAATTTTTAAAAATGTTTATTTATTACTTCATTACATCTCCATTGCCACCCTCTCCCTCCACCCCCCGCCCCTCCCTCCCACCCTCTACCCCCTCTCCCACCCATTCCCATCCCTCCAGTGTAGGGTGTCTCCATGTATCATCCCTCCTCAGTTCGCTAGTCACATGAGATCTAAGAGCTTCCTCTTGCACAGGAGGCATACATGGCACTTCCACTAGGTTAGAGTGTCCCACTGTCAGGTAACCAAGTCACTGTTCCTGCTCTTTTGAATCTATTGATTGTAGTATAGTTATCCTGTACTATAATGGCTAAAATCCAGTTATAAATGAATATATGCCATGTATATCTTTCTGAGTCTGAGTTAGCTCACTGATGATGAGCTTTTCTAGTTCCATCCATTTGGCTGCAAATTGCATAATTTCCTTGTTTCTGATGGCTGAGTAGTGTTCCATTGGGTAAATGTACCACAGGTTATTTTTTTAAAATCCATTCTTTGGTTGAAAGACATCTGGGTTGTTTCCAGTTTCTAGCTGTTTCAAATAAAGCTGCTATGAACATAGTTGAGGAGATGTCCTTGTGGATTGGTGAGGAATCATTTGGATGTATACCTAGAAGTGGTATGGCTGGGTCTTAAGGTAGAGCTATTCTAAGTTTCCTAAGATCTCACCAGACTGATTTCCATAGTGGTTGTACAAGTTTGCACTCCCACCAGCAATGGAGGAGTGTTGCCCTTTCTCCACATCCTCGCCAGCATGTGCTGTCATTTGAGCTTTTGATCTTAGCCATTCTGACAGGTGTGAGATGGAATCTCAGAGTCATCTTGAGTTGCATTTCTCTGATGATTAAGGATGCTGAGCATTTCTTCAAGTGTCTCTCAGCCATTAAGGATTCCTCCTTTGTAATTTCTGTGTTTATATTTGTTCCCCATTTTTAAAATTGTGTTACTTGGCTTGCTGGTGTTTAATTTCTTGAATTCTTTGTAGATTTTGGATATTAGCCCTCTGTCAGATGTGGGGTTGGTGAAGATCTTTTCCAAATCTGCTGCTGTTTTGTTTTAATGACAGTGTCCTTTGCCTTACAGAAGCTTTTCAGTTTTATAAGGTCCCATTTATTGATTGTTGGTCTTAGGGCATGAGCAATTGGTGTTCTGTTCAGGAAGTTGTCATCTATGCCAATAAGTTTCAGGCTTTTCCCCATTTTCTCTTCTATTAGATTTAGTGTGCTCAGTTTTTTTTTTATACTTTATTTTTTTATTTCTTCAAGTTACATCTAAGTCACAATCCCTTCCCTACTTCCCCTTCCTGACCCACCTTTCCACCCTCTTCCCCCCAACAGCTTCGCCTTTCAGTCCAACAAATGGTTCCTTCTCTTATAACAGTAAATACTATACAAAACAACAGAAATAAATATGCCACATTTATGAGAGTTAAATGGCCCAGCATACATTCCCAATGTCCAGTTCATACATATTTGGCCCCTGACTTTAACATTCTACCATCTAACCATCTCCATGAGTTTAAAGTTCTATATCTGACTCAGCTTTCATACTAACTTGCATCACTATTAAAGACATCTTCTTAGATCCAGAACACCCTCTTGATTCCTAAACAACTCAAAATTTAACTATGAGACTCTAGCTATCTATTCTTCAATCACCTCAGAGACCTGAGAGGGATAAATATATCTGATTATGTAGGAAGTACAGGGCCTGCATCATCCAAAACTAAGAAATGACATATCAGTTGCTGCCTGGACAGTTCCTGTTTTCTCTCCATACGTTACAGCATCAATCTTCAGCCTTTTGGTCCTGTTTCTCTGACAGACATTGATTGTAGAGCAGGGATTATGAAGGACTTACCTACCCTGTCTTGGCAGAGTTAGGCTATCGACTTCCCTGCTACCAGGTTTTGTCCTTTTTGGACAGCAGTCTGTCTGCAGTTGAAGCAAGGGGTGTTTTCATGCCAAGAGATAGGCTTGCCACTAATTCAACAATGCTCATCTTCTACTTGGAGTAGAATAGGGGATGCTGTCAGGAGCTGATATGTCTCGATATAAAAATAAATCTTAATTTAAGACATCTTTGAATGCCATATTCTGCAGATCTCTTGGTTTTTTTTTATAAGTACTTTATTTTTTTTTCAAGTTACATCTCAGTCGCAAACCCTTCCCTATTCCCCCTTCCTGTCCCACCCCTCCACCCTCTTCCCCCCCCAACAGCTTCTCTTTTCATTCCAACAAATGGTTCTTTCTCTTATAACAGTAAATTCTATACAAAACAGCAGAATTAAATATACCACATTTATAAGAGTTAAATGGCCCAGTATACCTTCCCAATGTCCAGTTCATACATATTTGGCCCCTGACTTTAACCTTCTACCTTCTAACCATCTCCATGAGTTTAAAGTTCTATAACTGACTTAGTTTTCATACTAACTTGCATTACTATTATAACCATCTTCTTAGATCTAGAACGCCCTCTTGATTCCTAAACAACTCAAAATTTAGCTATGAAACTCAAGCTGTCTATTCTTCAACCACCTCAGAGACCTGAGAAGGATAAATATATCTGATAATATAGGAAGTGCAGGGCCTGCAGCTTCCAATACTAAGAAATGACAAACCAGTGACTACCTGGACAGTTCCCATTTTCTCTCCATACATTCCAGCATCAGTCTTCAGCCTTTTGGTCCTGTTTCTCTGACAGACATTTATTGTAGAGCAGGGATTATGAAGGACTTACCTACCCTGTCTTGGCAGAGTTAGGCTGTCGACTTCCCTGCTACCAAGTTTTGTCCTTTTTGGACATCAGTCTGTCTGCAGTTGAAGCAAGGAGTTTTTACATGCCAAGAGATAGGCTTGCCACTAATTCAACCATCTCACACTGGAGATTCTTCGATGCTTATCTTCTACTTGGAGTAGAATAGGGGGTGTTGTCAGGAGCTGATATGTCACGATATCAAAAAAAAATCTTAATTTAAGACCACATCTTTGAATGCCATATTCTGCAGATCTCTTGGGGTTTTTGAAGATGCCCTATCTATCTCTTGTATTTAGATAAGCAAATGTTGCTTGTCTCTTAACAACTTGATTACTGAGTAGCTTAGAGAATATCTGTGATAGACTGTCATAGTAGCTAACAAGGTGACCAATGCATGCATGGGTAGGAGTTTGTTTTTCTTAACTATCCTAAACAGTTTAAGACGGTTGGTATCAAGAGGCCAGAGCTTCACATTTCATTTTTAAGTATCTCTAGGTACGATACCATTAGGAAGCATTACCTTTAATTTTGTATCAATATACAAAGATCTATTCAAATGTGGCTAAATATACTCTTAATTTTGTATCAATATACAAAGATCAATGCCTATGTGGCCCAATACAATCTTAATATTGCGTCCATATACAAGGGGCAATACCATTGTGGCCAAATATAATCTTAATTTTGTATCAATATACAAATATCAATACCGACGTAGTCCAATACAATCTTATTTTTGCACAATAAACAATGGTCAATACCACTTTAGCCAAATATACTATTAACTTTGTATCAATATACAAGGGTATAAGGGCATATTCAATAATGTGACCTTTCTTCTTGATCCTTCCTGTGCTGTCTATGTCTCACTTTTTCTCAAGTCCGTGCATTCCTGCATAGGAGATAAAGAAGGATACAGAAAAGGGAAAGAAGGAATACCCTGGGTCTAACCTCCAAAACCCATTAAACAGGACCATTTAACAACTTGTAATCTCTTCCCCTAAATAACAGAGTTTTCAGTTGTCCTTCAAATAACCGAAAAAGGGGAGGGGGCGGAGAAACACCCTCCCCACCCTCTGGGTATGGGACGTTGCTCTCTTAAAATGACTTCCTGCTGATTTGGGTCATAGTAAAACTGTTTGGGGCCCAAACAAAAATGGAAAAATGGTTAAAAATGTTAATACAATCCTTTTATGTTCAGTCCTTCTGTTCTCAGCTGTTTAGATGTCCTAAGGAGTTTGTAGGCAGAAGCTGAACTTCCAGGCTTTACTGAGGTTCTGGCTGGGGCATTGTGTAGAGCTGTACGGTCTTAGCGACATTCAGTTGTTGTGGTTGTAGGCTTTTGAAGGAGACATCTATTGAGGGAATCTGTCAGGCTGAATCATCTGGGTCACTCGTCTTCTTTTGGTGTCTGATTCTGATTTCTGCTGAGGTTTCCGTTGTCCAGTTGTCCCTGGGTTCCTTGAATGGATGCTTTGATTCTCCTGGAAAGATAAGAACAGAGCCCTGCCCTAATCCTCACTCAGGGACAATCGCCCTCTTTTTTTTGGGGGGGGGGTAGGTAATATTTCTCCTGAAGCAAATTTGGTTTTTGACAATATATAAAGTGTTATCTTTCAATCTGGTTTAAAGAAGAAATTATTTTGTTATTTTGGAGCTAAACCAGCTTTAGTGTATATATTTTGAGGTCTCGAAGGACAATTTATTTGTGTTGTGTGGGCCTTTTGTAAGTAGTTTTTAAACTTAGGTCCTTCCAAATCCTATGTGTGTGTCTCTGCATTCTAATTATTGGGATCCGAGACCTGTGGTTCCCATCTGAGGGGATTAAAGATGTGTTCCACCACTCCTGGATCGAAGTTTTTCTTTATTTAGAGTTTGTTTTGTATCAGGCTGACCTTGAGCTCTGAGATATGCCTATTTCTGTCTCTAGTGTGTTGGGGTTAAGGGTGTACTCTTTTTGAATGATGGGATTAAGGGTGTGTACCCTCACTACCCTTTTCCATGTAACTCTAGAATTTATAAGTCCACTAACTCTATGGTGCTCCTCCCGTCTCTGCTGAAATTAAAGGCATGGGTTAACACCACATTTCTCCTGTATTTTACCTTAGCTCTACGTTTTTTCAACACTTGGAGGTTCATAAAACCAGGTTGAAAGGCTATGTCCTTTATTTTATTTACAGTGTTTTAACGTTGTTACCTGCTTTTTTTTAATTAGTAAATTTATTTGTTTGTTGCTTCAGGTTACATCCTTAAAATATTGTCCTCTTTTCCCGCTTCCCAGCCCCACCCTCCCATGCTCTACTCCCTGACCCTTCCATCTTGATCCTCTGGGGTGGAGTGTCCCTGCATACCAGTCTCTCACCACAGATCAGGAGTCATATGAGGGCAGAGGGCCTCTTCATACACTGGGGGCCTACGAGGCAGTACTGCCAGTAAAAGGTGTCTCCTTGCTACGGGGGGGGGGAGGGAACTAAAAAAAAAACCAACAGACACACAAACCCACAAAAACAAAGAACAACAACAAAAAAAGAGAGGAAAAAGAAAGAGAAAAAAAGAGGGAAAGGAAAAAGAAAAAGAAATGAAAAGAAAAAAGAAATTTATGTCCATGTTCCTTTTGGTGTGTTGGTTGTAGTACAGATATCCTGTACGATATAGCTAAAATCCTACTATAAGTGAATAGATGCCATGTGCATCCTTCTGAGTCTGGGTTAGCTCACTCAGGATGAGCTTCTCTAGATCCATCCATTTGGTTGCAAATTGCATGATTTCATTGTTCCTTATAGCTGAGTAATATTCCATTGTATAGATGTACCACAATTTTTTAATCCATTCTTCAGTTGAGGGAAATCTGGGTTGTTTCCAGTTTCTAGCTATTACAAATAAGGCTGCTATGAACATAAATGAGGAGACTTCCCTATGTCTCCGTGAGGTGTCCTTTGGGTGTATACCCAGAAGTGGTATGGCTGGGTCCTGAGGCAAAGTTATTCCAAGGTTTCTAAGATATCTCCAGACAGACCTCCATAATGGTTGCACAAGCCTGCACTCCCACCAGCAATGGAGGAGGGTTCCCCTTTCTCCACACCCTCGCCAGAATCTGCTGTCATTTGAGCTCTTTATCTTAGCCATTCTGACAGGTGTGAGATGGAATCTCAGGGTCGTCTTGACTTGCATTTCTCTGATGATTAAGCATTTTGAGCATTTCTTCAGGTGACTCTCGGCCATTAGGGATTCCTCCTTTGTGAATTCTCTATTTAGCTCCGTCTCCCATTTTTTGATTGGACTATTTGGTTTCTTGGCATTTAGTTTCTTGAGTTCTTTGTAGATTTTAGATAATAGCCCTCTATCAGATGTGGGGTTGGTGAAGATTTTCTCCCAGTCTGTAGGCTGCCATTTTGTTCGAATGAGAGTGTCTTTTGCCTTACAGAAGCTTTTCAGTTTCATGAGATCCCATTTATTGATTGTTGATCTCAGGTCCTGAGCTGTTGGTGTTCTGTTCAGGAAGTTGTCACCTGTGCCAATGAGTTCAAGGGTTTCTCCCACTTTTTCTTCTAGTATCTTTAGTGTGGCTGGCCTTATGTTAAGATCTTTGATCCACTTGGAATTAAGTTTTGTACAAGGTGATAGGTATGGGTCTAATTTCATTCTTTTACAAGTGGACATCCAGTTGGACCAGCACCATTTGTTGAAGATGCTGTCCTTCTTCCATTGTGCGGTTTTGGCTTCTTTGTCAAAGATTAGTTGGACATAGGTGTGTGGGTCCATGTTTGGGTCTTCAATTCGATTCCATTGATCCACTGGTCTGTTTCTATACCAGTACCATGCTGTTTTTATTACTGTTGCTCTGTAGTACAGCTTGAAATCTGGGATGGTGATACCTCCAGATGCTTTTTTATTGTACAGGATTGATTTAGCTATTCTGGGCTTTTTGTTGTTCCATATGAAGTTGAGTATAGCTTTTCCAAGTCTATAAAGAATTGTGTTGGTATTTTGATAGGAATTGCATTGAATCTATATATTGCTTTTGGTAGAATAGCCATTTTTATTATGTTGATCCTACCTATCCATGAGCATGGGAGATCTTTCCATCTTCTAAATGCCTCTTCCATTTCTTTCTTCAGGAGCTTGAAGTTCTTGATGTATAGGTCCTTTACTTCCTTGGTTAGAGTTACCTCCAGGTATTTTATATTGTTTGTGGCTATTGTGAAGGGGGTTGTTTCCCTTATTTCTTTTTCGGTATGCTTGTTTGTTGTATAAAGAAGGGCTTCTGATTTTTTTGAGTTAATTTTGTATCCAGCCACCTTGCTGAAGTTGTTTATCAGCTGCAAGAATTCTTTGGTGGAGTTTTTGGGGTCGCTTATGTATACTAACATATCATCTGCATATAGGGATAATTTGACTTCTTCATTTCCAATGTTTATCCCTTTGATTTCCTTTAGTTGTCTTATTGCTCTAGCAAGAACTTCAAGTACTATATTGAAGAGATATGGTGAAAGTGGACATCCTTGTCTTGTCCCTGAGTTTAGAGGAAATGCTTCAAGGTTCTCTCCATTTAATTTGATGTTGGCCACTGGCTTGCTGTATATTGCCTTTATTATTTCTAGGTATGGTCCTTGTATGCCCATTCTCTCCAGGACTTTTAGCATGAAGGGGTGTTGGATTTTGTCAAATGCTTTTTTTGCATCTAGCGAGATTATCATGTGTTTTTTTTTCTTTCATCTTGTTTATGTGGTGAATTACATTGATAGACTTTCGTATATTGAACCATCCCTGCATTCCTGGGATGAAGCCTACTTGATCATGATGTATGATATTTTTTATGTGTTCTTGAATTCGGTTTGCTAGTATTTTATTAAGTATTTTTGCATCTATGTTCATGAGGGAGATTGGTCTGAAGTTCTCTTTCTTTGTTGGGTCTTTGTGTGGTTTAGGAATAAGAATGACAGTGGCGTCATAGAATGAGTTTGGCAGTATTCTTTCTGTTTCTATGTGGTGGAAGAGTTTGAAGAGTAATGGTGTTAGCTCCTCTTTGAAAGTCCAGTAGAATTCTGTGCTAAAGCCATCTGGCCCTGGGCTTTTTTTGGTTGGGAGATTATTAATGATGATTTCTATTTCCTTAGGGGTTATTGAGCTGTTTAAGGTGTTAATCTGATTTTGATTTAGTTTTGGTAGGTGGAATTTATCGAGGAAATTGTCCGTTTCGCTTAGGTTTTCACATTTGGTGGAGTATAGATTTTTAAAGTAGGACCTGAATATTTTCTGGATCTCCTCGATGTCTGTTGTTATTTCTACCTTTTCATTTCTGATTTTGTTGATTTGGGTTCTTTCTCTTTGCCTTTTAGTTAATTTGGCTAGGGGGTCTGTCTATTTTGTTGATTTTCTCGAAGAACCAACTCTTGGTTTCATTGATTCTTTGTATAGTTCTTTTTGATTCTAAGTTGTTGATTTCAGCCCTAAGTTTGATGATTTCCTGCCTTCTGCTCCTCTTGGGCGTGTTTGCTTCTTTTTTTTCCAATTCACCCAGCTTAGCTGTTAATTCACTAATATGAGCTGTCACAATTTTCTTTTTGAATGCACTTAGTGCTATGAACTTTCCTCGTAGCACAGCTTTTATTGTATCCCATAGGTTTGGGTATGTTGTGTCTTCATTGTCGTTGGATTTTAAGAAGTCTTTGATTTCCTTCTTTATTTCTTCCCTGACCTAGTGGTCATCCAGTAAGGAGCTGTTCAATTTCCATGTGTGTAGGCTTTCTGTTGATTCTTTTGCTGTTGAAGACCAGCTTTATTCCATGGTGGTCTGATAAGATACAAGCGGTTATTTCAATTTTCTTGTATCTGTTGAGGCTGTCTTTGTGTCCAACTATATGGTCGATTTTGGAGAAGGTTCCGTGGGGTGCTGAGAAAAAGGTGTATTCCTTTGTGTTTGGGTGAAACGTTCTTTAGATGTCTGTTAGGTCCATTTGTTTCATGATCTCTGTTAGACTCAATATTTCTCTGTTTGGCCTCAGTCTTGATGATCTGTCCATTGTTGTGAGTGGGGTGTTGAAGTCTCCCACTACTAATGTGTTGTGATCGATGTGCGATTTAAGTTTTAGTAGTGTTTCTTTTACAAAAGTAGGTGCCTTTGTATTTGGGGCATAGATGTTCAGTATTGAGATTTCCTCTTGATGAATATTCCCTTTAATGAGTATATAATGCCCTTCTTTGTCTTTTTTCATTAACTTCAGTTGGAAGTCTGTTTTGTTTGATATTGAGATGGCTACTCCAGCTTGCTTTCTGGGTCCATTTGCTTAGAAAACCTTTTCCCAGCCCTTTACTCTGAGGTAGTGACTATCTCTGGTAGTGAGATGTGTTTCTTGCATGCAGCAAAGGGACGGGTGTTGCTTGCGGATCCACTCTGTAAATCTGTGTCTTTTTATTGGGAAGTTGAGACCATTGATGTTGATGGATATTAGTGACCTGGGGTTGTTATTTCCCATTAGTTTGGTATAGGTGATGGTCCTGTGTCTCTTTTGGTTTAGTTGCTGAGGGGTTTTCTATTCCCTTTGCTTTCTTGGGTGACGTTTTCTTCTCTGGGATGGAATTTTCCTTCTAGGATTTTCTGTAGGGCTGGGTTTGTGGGGAGATATTGTTTAAATTTGATTTTGTCATGGAATATCTTGTTTTCTCCATCTATGTTGATAGAGAGTTTTGCTGGGTATAGTAGTCTGGCTGGGCACCTATGATCTGTCAGGACTTGTAGGATATCTGTCCAGGTCCTTCTAGCTTTTAAAGTTTCTGAGGAGAAGTCAGGTGTAATTCTGATGGGTCTGCCATTGTATGTGACTTGGCCTTTTTCTCTTACAGCTTTTAATATCCTTTCTTTGTTCTGTACATTTGGTGTTTCAATTATTATGTGGCGAGAGGAGTTTCTTTTCTGATCTAATCTGTTCGGTGTTCTGTAAGCCTCTAGGATTTTTATTGGCATCTCTTTTTTCAGGTTTGGCAAGTTTTCTTCTATGACTTTGTTGAAGATATTTCCTGGACCTTGAAGTCGGGAGTCTTCTCTTTCCTCTATGCCTATGATTCTTAGGTTCAATCTTTTCATTGAGTCCTTGATTTCTTGGATGTTGTGGGTGAGAGATTTTTTAGCCTTCTCATTATCTTTGGATGTTGTACTGATTTCTTCCATGGAATCTTCCATGCCTGAGATCCTGTCTTCCATCTCTTGCATCCTATTGTTGATACTCGCATCCGTAGTTCCTGTTCTCTTCCCTAGGTTCTCCACTTCCTCTTTTAACTCTGACTGTGTTTTCTTTATTGTTTCTATTTCTATTTTCATGTCTTGTATGGTATTGTTCGTTTTGTACATTTCCTTCTCCAGCTTAATTGTTTTTGTCTGAAAATCTTTCATTGCTTTGTCTTTTTCCTGTTCAAGCTCTGTCACCTTGGCTTGGAGCTCTTTAATGGTATTGTTCATTGTTTTGGCTTGTAAAATTGTGGCTTCTTTGAATACCTTCATAGATTTAAGTTCTTCTTGAAGGGACTCTATCACTTTCCATAATGCAGAATTGTCATCGTTTTCATGTGTTACTGTTGGTGTGAGGTCATCCGAATTGGATGAGCTAGGATAATTCTGCTTTGTTGAAGTCATATTTCCTTGATTTCCATTTTTTCTTGGACCTTTGGCCATGTGTGTGTATTTAGCTGTCTGTTCTTGTCGTTTTCTGTGTGTGGATCCACAGGGGATGCTTTGGTGAAGTTGTCGAATTGCTTGGCTATCTGACCTTGCTTACAGGGTGATCTCAGGGTCACTGTGGTTTTAATAGCCTGAATCATTGTGAGCTGGTGCAGCCTATTCCCAGGTAGTGAGTAATGGTTCAGGATTGTTACACTGCTCCCAGTTCCGACTTCTCTATTTTGCACACTGAGTGATCAGCCTTCAATGGTTCTAATGGTATGGACCTGTTTGCCCAGGCACAGATTTTGTGGGCTTTGTTTGTCGTCACGGAGGCTGACAGGGCCTGGCTCCACACCCAATGTGTCTGGGTTTACCCGAATACAGCTATGGTCCCCTGGCTTCTGGTTACCCACTATGCTTCTCCGCCACAGGCCTGGCCGCTTCCCTCCCTATCTGCTCCACCTTGGGTGGGCGGAGCTTCGGCCCCTCCCGCCTTCTGAACCGGCCTCCTTCCCTAGCTGCTTTGCCGTGGGTGGGCGGAGCTTCGGCCCCTCTCACTGTCAGAGCCAGCCTCCCGCCCTAGCTGCTTTGCCGTGGGTGGGCAGAGCTTCGGTCCCTCCCGCCTTCTGAACAGGCCTCCCGCCCTAGCTGCTTTGCCGTGGGTGGGCGGAACTTCGGCCCCTCCCACCAGCGTCTGCTTCCCTCCCCAACTGCTCTGCCTGCCCACCTTCCGCTCCGGCTCGAGCGGCTGCGGATCACACACTGAGCGCCCTTTTTCTTCGTCTCGAGAAAAAAGAAAAAAAAAAAAAACACAAGACTTCAACTCTTCTGCAAAATTTCCTAAATAGTTATAAGGTCTTCCTGAGGTGTGGGAAGCCCAGTAGGCTAGTGGGCGATTGCCATGTGGCCTTTGATTCTGCCTGATGTGTGTTGGGATCGATCTTACCAGGCGTCTCTCCAAATGGGAGTTCCCGAATCCCGGATTTAGTGGCTTCCGTGTCTGCAAGAGATGGGGGAGAGCCTTGCCCTGGGACTTTTAACAGTCCCTTGGGAGCTGTGCGTGTTCCCGGAGGGGCCAGACCCTCCGGTTTTTGCACAGTGTCCCACAACTCTGTGTTTTCTATGGCTCTTCTCTCCCACATTCAAAATGCGTCCGTGCAGTTTGCCGCCATCTTGCCCCCCCCCTTGGGGTTTTTGAAGATTCCCTATCTATCTCTTGTATTTAGATAAGCAAATGTTGCTTGTCTCTTAACAACTTGATTTCTGAGTAGCTTAGAGAATATCTGTGATAGACTGTCATAGTAGCTAACAAAGTGACACACTTGCATGAATAGGAGTTTGTATTTCTTATCTATCCCAAACGGTTTAAGACGGTTGGTATCAAGAGGCCAGAGCTTCACATTTCATTTTTAAGTATCTCTAGGTACAAATATCTATTCCAATGTGGCCAAATATACTCTTAATTTTGTATCAATATACAAAGATCAATGCCTATGTGGCCCAATACAATCTTAATATTACGTCAATATACAAGGGTCAATACCATTGTGGCCAACTATAATCTTAATTTTGTATCAATATACAAAGATCAATACCGATGTAGTCCAATACAATCTTAATTTTGCACAATATACAATGGTCAATACCATTTTAGCCAAATATAATACTAATTTTGTATCAATATACAAAGGTATAAGGGCATATTCAATAATCTGTCCCTTCTTCTTGGTCCTTCCCATACTATGTCTATGTCCCATTTTTCTCCAGTCTGTGCACTCCAACGGAGAGAAAGAAGGATACAGAAAAGGAAAAGAAGGAAGTCCCTGGGTCTAACCTCCAAAACCCATTTAATAAGACCATTTAACAGCTTGTAGTCTCTTCCCCTAAATAACAAAGTTTTCTGTTATCTTTCAAATAACCATAAAGGGGGGGGAACACCTTCCCCACCCTCTGGGCATGGGACATCGCTCCCTTAAAATGACTTCCTGCTGATTTGGGTCATAGTAAACCTGTTTGGGGCCCGAACCAGAATGGAAAAATGGTTAAAAATGTTAGTACAATCCTTTTATGTTCAGTCTTTTTGTGCTCAGCTGTTTAGATGGCCTAAGAAATTTGTAGACAGAAGGTGATCTTCCAGGCTTTACTGAAGTTCTGGCTGGGGCAGTGTGTGGAGCTGAACAGTCTTAGCAATTTTGAGTTGTGGTTGTAGACTTTTGATGGAAACAGCTATTGAAGGAGTCTGCAAGGCTGAATCATCTGGGCCACTCGTCTTCTTTGGTGTCTGATTCTGTTTTCTGTTGAGGTTTCCGTTGTCCAATTGTCCCTGGGTTCCTTGAATGGGTGCTTTAAATCTTTTGGAAAGATAAGAACAGAGCCCTGCCCTAATCTTAACTCTGGCACAATTACCCTTTTTTTGAGGGGGGTCAGGTAATATTTCTCCTGAAGCAAATTTGGTTTTTTGACAATATATAAGGTACTATCTTTCAATCTGGATTAAAGAAGAAATTATTTTGTTATTTTGGAGCTAAACAAGCCTTAGTGTATATATTTTGAGATCTCAAAGGACAATTTGTTTGTACTGAGTAGTGTGCCAGTTTTATGTTAAGGTATTTGATCCACTTGGACTTAATTTTGTGCAAGGTGGTAAATATGAGTCTATTTACATTCTTTCACATGTTGACATCCAGTTAGACCAGCACCATTTGTTGAAGATGCTGTCCTTTTTCCTTTGTATGGTTTTAGGTTCTTTGTTAAAAATTAAGTGACCATAGGAGTGTGGGTTTATTTTTGGGTCTCAATTTGATTCCATTGATCCACTGGTCTGTTTCTATACCAGTACCATGCTGTCTTTATTACTATTGCTCTGTAGCATAGCTTGAAATCAGGGATGCTGATACCTCCTCTTGTTGCTTTATTATACAGTATTGATTTAGCTATTGTGAGTTTTTTGTTTTTCCATATGAAGTGGACAGTTATTCTTTTGAGGTCTGTAAAGAATTGTGCTGGTATTTTGATGGGAATTGCATTGAATCTGTATATTGCTTTTGGTAGAATGGCCATTTTTATTATGTTGATCCTACCTATCCATGAGCATGGGAGATCTTTCCATCTTCTGATATCTTCTTCAATTTCTTTCAAGGACTTGAAATTCTTGTTGTACAGGTCTTTCATTTGCTTGGTTAGAGTTAGCCCCGGGTATTTTATATTATTTTTGGCTATTGTGAAGGGTATTATTTCCCTAATTTATTTCTCAGCCCATTTATATTTTGTGTAAAGAAAGGCTATGGATTTTTTTAGTTAATTTTTTATCCAGCCACCTTGCTGAAAGAGTCTATCAGCTCTAGGAGTTCTCTGGTGGAGTTTTTGGGGTCACATATTTATACTATCATATCATCTGCAAATAGAGATAATTTAACTTATTCCTTTTCAATTTATAGCCTCTTCATCTCCTTTAGTTGTCTTATTGCTCTGGCTAGAACTTCAAGTACTATGTTTAAGAGGTATGGGGAGAGTGGATATCCTTGCCTTGTCCCTTATTTTAGGGGAAATGCTTTAAGTTTATCTCCATTTAATTTGATGTTGACTACTGACTTGCTGTTTATAGCCTTTATTATTTCTAAGTATGCCAGTTCTCTCAAAGACTTTTAGCATGAAGGGTGTTGGATTCTGTCCAATGCTTTTTCTGCATCTAATGAGATGATCATGTGTTTTTTTTTCTTTCAGCTTGTTTATATGGTGGATTACATTAATAGATTTTTATATGTTGAACCAGCCCTGCATTCCTGGGATGAAGCCTACTTGATCATGGTGTATGATACTTTTGATGTGTTCTTGGATTCTGTTTGCAAGTACTTTGTTGAGTATTTTAGCATCAGGGAAATTGGCCTGAAATTCTCCTTCTTTGTTGTGTCTTTGTGTGTGTGATTTAGAAATCAGGGTGACTGTGGCCTCATAGAATGAGTTTGGCAGAGTTCCATTTGTTTCTATTTTGTGGAAGAGTTTGAAAAGTATTGGTATTATCTCTTCTTTCAAGGTCTGGTAGAATTCTGTGCTGAAATCATCTGGCCCTGGGCTTTTTTTGGTTGGGAGACTTTTACTGAATATTTCTATTTCCTTAGGGGTTATAGGACTTCTTTGTTAATCTGATCTTGATTCAACTTTGGTAAGTGGAATCTATCAAGAAAGTTGTCCATTTCACTTAAGATTGCAAATTTTGTGGAATACAGGGTTTTGAAGTAAGCCCTAAAGATTCTTTGGATTTCCTTGATGTCTGTTTTTATTTCTCCATTTTCATTTCTTATTTTGCTGATTTGGGTATTTTCGCTCTGCCTTTTAGTTAGTTTGGTTAAGGGTTTGTCTATTTTGTTGATTTTTTCAAAGAACTAACTCTCGATTTCTTTGATTCTTTGTATTGTTCTTTTTGTTTCTAAGTTGTTGATTTCAGCCCTAAGTTTCATGATTTTCTGCTTTCTGCTCCTCTTGGGAGTGTTTGCTTCCTTTTTTCCAGTTCTTCCAGTTCAGTTGTTAATTCGCTAATATGAGCTGTCACAATTTTCTTTTTGAAGGCATTTAGTGCTATGAACTTTCTGTGTAACACAGCTTTCATCATATCCCATAGGTTTGGGAATGTTTTTGCCTTCATTTTCATTAAGTTTTAGGAAGTCTTTTCTTTGATTTCCTTCATTATTTCTTTCCTGACCCAATAGTCATCGAGTAGAGAGTTTTTTAATTTCCATGAATGTGTATTCATTTTGATATTTCTGTTGTTGTTGAATTCCATCTTTAACCCATGATAGTCTGATAAAATACAAGGGGTTATTTCAATTTTCTTGTATCTGTTGAGTCTTGCTTTGTGTCCAACTATATGGTCAATTTTGGAGAAGGTTCCATGAGGTGCTGAGAAGGTATATTCTTTTGAATTTGGGTGAAAAGTTCTATAGATATCTGTTAGGACCATTTGATTCATGACCTCTGTAAGTCTCATTATTTCTCTGTTTGGTTTCTGTCTCGATGACCTGTCCATTTGTGTGAGTGGGGAGTTGACGTCTCCCACTATTAGTGTGTGTGGCTCAATTATTGGTTTAAGCTTCAGTAGTGTCTCTTTTACAAATGTGGGTGCCCTTGTGTTTGGGGAATAAGTATTCACTATCAATATGTCATCTTGATGAATTTTTCTTTTGACAAGTATATAGTGTCCTTCCTTATATTTTTGATTAATATATTTTGAAAATCTATTTTGTTGGATATTAGGATGGTTATTCTAGCTTGCTTCCTGGAACCATTTACTTGGAAAACCTTTTCCCAATGCTTTACTCTGAGGTAGAGTCTATCTTTGCTGGTGAGTTGCTTTTCTTGTATGAAGCAAAATGATGGGTCTTGTTTACAGATGCATTCTGTAAGCCTATGTTTTTTTTATTGGTGGGTTGAGTCCATTGATGTTGAGGGATATTAATGATCCTAGTATGTTATTTCCTGCTATTTTGATGTAAGTGGTGGAAGTGCTTTGGCTATTTATTTTGGCTTAGCTGCATTAGATTTATTTGTTTCCTGTGTTTTCTTGGCTGTATTTACCTTCTCTCAGTAGGAATTTTCCCTCTAGGATCTTCTGTAGAGCTGGATTTGTAGGTAGATATTGTTTGAATTTGGTTTTGTTTGGAATATCTTGTTTTCTCCATTATTGGTAATTGAAAGTTTTGCTAGGTACAGTAATCTCGCTGGCACCTGTAGTCTCTTAGGGCTTGTAGCACATCTGACCGTGCCATTCTGGCTTTTAAAGTTTCTGTGGAAAAGTCCGGAGTAATTCTGATGGTCTGTCATTACATGTTACTTGGCCTTTTTCTGTTACAGCTTTTAATAGTCTTTCTTTGTTCTGTATATTTGGAGTTTCAACTATTATGTGGCAGGAGGGATTTCTTTTCTGGTCCATTCTGTTTGTGGTTCAGTATACCTCTTGGATTTTTACTGGGATCTCTTACATATGGTTTGGGAAATTTCTCCTGATTTTGTTGAAAATGTTTCCTGGTCCTTGAAGTCTGAAGTCTTCTCTTTCATCTATGGCCTATAGTTATTAGTTTTGGTCTTTTAATTGAGTTCTTGATTTCTTGGGTGTTATGGGTGAGGACTTTTTTAGATTTCTCATTCTCTTTGGTTATTGTATTGATTTCTTCAATTGAGTCTTTACACCTGAGATTCAGTCTTCCACCTCTTATATCTTATTGATAGCACTCATGTCTGTAGTTCCTGCTCTCTCTCCCTGGTTTTCAACCTCCAGGATTGTATCTGCTTGTGTTTTCTTTATTGTTTCCACTTCTAATTTCAGGTCTTGTACTGTTTTATATATTTCCTATTCCAATTTGGTTGTATTTGCCTGCAGTTCTTTCATAGATTTTTCTCTTTCCCATTCTTGTTTGACTTGGAAGTCTTTAAAGTAATTCTCAATTGCTTTCATTTGTAAGATTGTGGCTTCTTGAGATTCTTTAAGGGATTTAAGGCCTCTATCATTTTAATAAGTATAGATTTGTCATCATAATCTTGTATTTCAGCCATGGTGGGATGTCAGGGTTTGCTGTATTAGTATGGCTGAGTTTTGTTGGAGTCCTATTTCCCTGAATTTTGTCAGTTCTGTTTGTTTGTTGGCCTTTTGCCATCTGGTGTTCCTTAGTTGTTTGCTCCTGTGGCCTTGGTTTGGAGGCCTTATAATCTTGTTGACCTGTAGTTTTGCCCAGACTGTGTAGTCCGGTGTAATCCTGTGTGATCCTGTGTAGTCCTATGGAGTTCTATGTGATTCTATGTATTCTTATGTAGTCCTATGTAGCTCTATGTAGTCTATGTAGAATCTATGTAGTCTTATGTAGTCATGAGGGTGAAAGTCCAGGAATGGAGGGAGATGCAGGTCCAGAAGATGACATTTGGAGAGACCATCCCCTGCTCAGAGCAGCTTGGAGGGTCCCAGGGCATTGGGCAGGGCAGGGTGTTGAAGGGGAGGGAAGGGGAGACCTATCCTAGGTGCTGGGGTTCAGGGAGATCCGAGGTGGTGGAAGATCCAAAGGATGGAGCTAGATGCTCCTAGGGAGTGAGGCCTTGTCACCTTGGCGGGGCATGGGGGTACAGTGCATCTTGGGGTGCAGCTCTCAACTCATGGGAGCAGACTCTGTGTCTAAGCACTGGTGGTGCAGGGGATGTAGGGGCAGAAAAGGGAGAATTCCCACCTATATAGTCCTGAGGGTGAAAGTCTGGGAATGGAGGGAGGTGCAGATCCAGAAGATATTAGTGGTCATTTTATTGCTATTTTTCTTTAGCAGAATAATAGCAGTAGGGTTTTTCCTTGGCTCATGACCTGTATAGTCTTGGATTCTATGTTCTACTTATGTCTTGCTACTTTTTCAGTGTGTCTCCTAACTCCAATGCAGTTGTTAAATTTGGTGGAGTTAACTAGTAAATTTACCTTGTTCTGGAGTTTTATTTTAATGAAGATTTTCATTTATAAATTCGAACTTATTAAGTATTACTATACTTTTCATCTTGGATGAGTTTTGATTTTCACCTTCTGATTCTTTATGTAGTTGGTCCATTTCAATTTGGTATAAACTTGGACTGGGTATTATCTTCCTTCATTGTTCCATTAATGTTACACTCTCTATATTGATATTTATTTCATTCCTAATATTGGTAATTTATATACTTCTTCTGTTGTCTGTCTTATAATTTTATCAGTTCTATCACTAGCAAAAAAATTAACCCTAATGATATTTTTTAATGACAGTCAGCATTTGGTTTTATTTTTATATTATGTTATTCTTTCATATTCATTGGTTTTTCTTTTTTCATGTTTTGTATTTCCTTTTCTTCTGCTTGCTTGGATTTAGTTAGCTCATCGTTGTCTTATTTCTTTTTTAATTAAAATATAATTACATTATTTCCTCCATTTTGATTCCTTGATCTTGTTTTTTTTAAGGAGAAAGTTTAGATTATTGACTCGACACAATTTCTTCTTCTTTTCTCATAAGCTCATTCAACACTACAGATTTCTCTTCTTTGGGTTAATCTCAAATGTTTGTTGCATTGCAATTTTATGTTTGCTGTCTATGTAGATATCAAAACTGACATTTTATACTCTTACCAGATTTATACTATATCATAAATGAAGCCTGTAACTAGGCTTTTCCCCATGGTTATTAATTCCAACAGGATATTAATTCTCTACCTCCCCAGGTACAGGATCCTAGGTGCAACCCAACACTCCCATCTTTTTTACTTTAGTTCCAGGGGTCCAAGCTCATGTTCTTGTGTGTGCAAAGCAGGTACTTGACTGGCTGAGTTGTCTCTCTCCACTTGAATGATAAGCTCATACTTGTTCACTCAGTAAATGTGTATTCTAGTGCAGTCATTTTTCTAACCCTTCAGATGCTTCACTGGAGATCTGACGGGAACCTTCTTCTAACCTTCTTCCACTTTGAAGATTGAGTTTCTAGGGGAAGGCAGCTAATAAACAAAGAGTGAAATCCCAACTGCAGGTGATAAGTGCTAGGAAGAAGGATTCAACAGTGGTGCTCATCAGAGGGAAAGGATAGGAAAGGATTTCTGAGAAGGTGTCACTGGAACACACTTGAATGAAGAAATAGGTTATACTTGGTCTTTCAGCATGAATCTTTAAAGCACGTATATACATGTATACACACACACACACACACACACACACACACACACACACACACACACTACTCTATATATACAATGATGTAGAGTCAAACCCTGTGGTGGAGAGTATAGTCACATGAATTTCTCAGTGTTTTGTTCCCAGCCACCAAGTACTTCACATGCAGGTCTCAGTCTGCCTAGAGAATTTGTTAAAAGTGGCTGAGTTCCATCCTACAATCCATCCTAGTAAGTTTAATTTAGATAAGGTTATGTTGGATCTACTAATTTTAATTTTTTGGCATGCCCTCCCTCTCCATGTGATTCAGGTGCAGGGGTTTGTTGGAATACACTGGGACTCTCCAGTTTCTCATCTTCACCCCAATCATTGGGGTTTCTTTTTTGCTATTATTATGTAGGTGTACATTTAGGCATTTTTACCCAATCATATAATGTGTTATGACTGTCTTCCTCCCATATCCCACTACCTTCCAACTTCTCTCATATCCCCTGTGTCCTGCCTTCTTCCCCCACTACACCCCATCCACTACCTATGTGTTCCTGCTCCCTTTGTCTTTCAGATAACTTTGTGTCTACTCTCTTCACTTGGGTGTTCTGAAGATTACAGATGACAAGTAAGTGTGACCTCACCTCAAGTCCAAAACCAGTGATCAGCCTGCAGTCATACTCATAGCTAAGACACAGCCTGATCCAAGGCCTAGGCAAGCTCTTGTGGCATATAGGTGGGAGAGGAAGTAGAGGGTGTGAGGGTGAGACCGGGAGGGGGTGGAGGGAGGGGGTTGTAATGGATCCATAACTTGAAGTAATAAATAAATATTTAAAGGAAAAAAATGGCAATGTCCTGCCATGGAGGATCCTGATGTCACACTGGTCCTTTTTAATAGGGTGGAAATAGTGGCTATTTGCACAGCAGGCTATTGTTTGGAAGGAAAGAAATGCATGCCTTAGAAGAGAAATAAAAATAAACAAGTGCACAGTCAAGAACAGACTAATGAGTTAGTAGCAAAATAATTAGTGACACCCGCTTCTGGGCGAGTGCTGGAGCAAATCTCCCCTTTCCTATGGTGAGTCACTGACCCCACTAAGTGCTTATTATTCATAATTTTCCAGAAGCCTCATTGATACTGTATCGCTAAGACCTCAGGGACCCACTATGGCTATTTCCCCACAATTTATAGGGAGAATGGAGCCCAGTTGCTTGAGAGATTAATTAACTTGTCAAACAATTAAGCAGACAGGCTGTAATCGAGGTTTCCATTTCATAATTGATTTATCACTTTGTAGCTTCTTAAGTCCCAGGGCTCAGACTGAGGGACTGCTGTGCAGGGAAAACCTTTCAGAGAATGCCAGAGGGCTGTGGGAGGGCAGGGTGAGGCTCTCTTCATTCTGAACCCATGGTGTGGTCCAGCCTGACTCCTGACCAGCCTGCAGACACAGTGAGAGCTTCATTTTCCTTTCCAGTGGTACTAGCCCCAAGATTTATTTTATGTCCTCCAAGCCCTACCTAGCCCAGTATTATTTGGTAGAGCAAAGCCTCCAAAAAAAAAAAAAAAAAAACCCACAGAGAACACATCTGTAATTCTTCGATTCTCTTCTCCTGTCATGAAAGTTACTAAGGAAATGTCACACATTATTAATTCATCTCCAGACTGTCTCCAGCCTTCCTTGTATCTTTAACGAGATATCACAGGTTCATTTGGGGATGCTGCGCCTCCCAATAGACACTTGGCACACTTTCAGCAGTGCTGAGGTGGGCATCAGCATCACTGCAGAGCTTGTCAAGCAAGTGAGTGCCCGGCCTCTCTGAATGCAGAGACTATGTTAGGAATTCTGAGGTGGGCTTTGAAATCTGCCTGTTGACCATGTTCAATGGATTCTGTTGTAGGTGCTCCAAAGATTTCTTCTTCATTCTGGGTATAATTGCCAAACCACAGTAACCACTTGTAGCATTGACCACCAGGTGCTTTACATCAGAAGCTGGAGTGCAGTCAAATCTCTCTCTGTGTGTGTGTGTGTGTGTGTGTGTGTGTGTGTGTGTGTGTGTGTGT
>CAJQZJ010009840.1:3293288-3308854 GCA_907164525.1 Lophiomys imhausi
TGTGTGTGTGTGTGTGTGTGTGTGTGTGTGTGTGTGTGTGTGTGTGTTGTGTGTGTGTGTGAAGACTTGGGTGTCCTACCTTGAGTGATTTCCACCTTCTGTTTGAGATAGGGTCTCTCATTGACCTGGAACTTTGCCATGTAGGCCTAAGTTGCTGGTAGTGAGCCCTAGGCATCCATGTACATTCCTTCCTCTTGTCACTAACACAAGGATTACAAACACATGACTCTATGACCAACTTTAGTTTTCTTCATTGCTTTTCATTAGTTCTTTGGGATTTTTTTACATGCATTTTGATCATATATACCCCATGTCACCAACACTTTCCAGATCCACCCACCATCCTACCTACAAAACTTGTATCCTCTTCAACACATAATGTTCAAAGTGTGCTGCCCATCTATTCTCAGATGTGTGGTCTCCAACTGGAGGTAGCTCATCTTCCAGAAGTTATTCCCTTAAAGAAAAGTTGAATCTAAGTCTTCCAACAGTTAATCGCCAATAGGTCCTTATCTAAGAGTAGAACTTTATGTCTACCTCTTTTCTTCATGCTTGTATTTTTGTATGGGTTGTATTTACATGTCTTGTTCATTCTGTCATGACCACTGCGAATTTATATGTGCAACAGTTTTTCTGTAATCATATACCATCTCTGGATCTTATCATCTTTCTATCTCATCTTCCACAATGATCCCTGAGACTTGGAAGCAGGTGCTATGACATTGGTGTCCTACTTGGAGCTGTAAGTTCCACTGTCTCATTTTATCTGTACCATGACCTGTCATGGGGGTCCAGGTGAATCATCATCTACTGCAAATAGAGCCCTCTCTGATGACAATTGAGAGATGTATCAATCTATGGCTATAACAGTAAGTCATTATGAGTTGCTTTAAAACTGTATTAATTTAGCCTAATAATAATAATAATAATAATAATAATAATAATATAATATCACTTGGGGCCTAAGACCTGTATAGATATAGGTCCTTGGCCCTGATAACGGTGACCAGGAATGGATTTCATCTTATAGATTGGGCCTTAAATGCAACAGAATATGGTTGGTTACCACCATGATGTTCCTGACAATATTACATCAGTGATATGTCTTTCCAGGCCTGTTGTTATTGTAGCTCTCACAATTGATGGCTGAGTAAGACTGATGACTTCTTTTCTAGTAAGATGAATAGCATCATGGCTGCTATCCAGGATGGATAAAACCTCTAGGTGAGTATTAGCTTGATTTCTCTGTGATCTAAGACCCAAGCACATGATGTCTTCAGTAACAGTATCTTAAAATCAAATTTTCAGGGTAACCAAGAGCATTGGAAATAGCTTTCAGTGTTAAGAGGTCTATGGGACCCCACTGGCCAACAGCTCCAAAAGAGACAACCCATTCCTGGTACAGGTTCTTTCTTTGTTTGTTTTCTTTGGTATCTGGGGGGGGGGTGCATTGTTGCTCTGTTATAGGATAATTCAATTTTAATATTTTTTATATACTTGTATGTTTATATTTGAAGAAGCCTCTGCAGTAGTAGATTTCAATATGGTTTATTCCAAAGCTCATGTTATCTGCAACTGCCATGTTCTCTCCTTTACCCTGCCTTCCCTTCAGAAAATGCAAATTAAAACTTCTTTGAGATTTCATCTTACTCCACTCAAAATACCTAAACATAAAAAAACACAAATGATGACAAATGTTGGAAAATGTGGGAACATGTATGCACTTCTGGTGATAGTGCAAATTGCGCATCCATTATGGACATCAGCGTGGTGGTTCCACAAAAGGTAGATACAGCTCTTCTACATGATCCAGTTTTACCACTCTTGGGTATATATATGTGTGTATATATATATATATATATATATCGGACTCTATATTTCTCTGTAGAAATACCTGCTCATTATTGTTCATTGATGCTCTATACAATAGGTGGGAAATATAAAGACTCTACATTTCCATCAGCTGATAAATAGATAATGAAAATGTGGTGTATTTATACAATGGACTATTACATAGCTATTAAGAAAAAATAAAATTTTGAAAATTGCAGATAATGAATGGAACTGGAATCATTCTGAGGTACATAACCCAGAAATACAACAGACACATGTTTTCTGTCTTTTATGGATATTAGCTTTGACCCTTCAGATTTGCCTGTTTACTTTAGAATATCCACATGGGTCAGATCATATGTAAAGGCACAAGGTGGCATGCAGAGGGCTTCAAGGAAGGGGAGATAACTTGGTGGTAATAGGGTTAAAGGGGAATAATGTCACACTCTACCTTTCACATAGATTCTGTAGCTCAAACTAAGGAGGTCTTCAAACTTGAGAGGCAAGTACTTTATAGGGTGAGCAGTCTCCTCAAGTCCCTTCAACACACTTCTCATGTGCTTCTGTCTTTGTGCTACATGGCTAGCCCTTGTGGGATCAGGACAGACAATGGGGTTGACCTCTGTAGAGATGCTCTAGTTGGCCACTTTGAAAAGACAGAAGCAAAGTTTTCTTCCACTCGTTTGGGCAGATCCTCACTCAGTGCTTTTGGACACAGTGCTAGATGTAGTTTTTGCATGTGTGGCCCTTGTGCTCGTGTGTTCTGGCTGCAGTTGCAGTCATTTTGCTCAACCCGATGACTTCTCTCAACCCCTTGCATTACTTTTTCAAAGAAGGCATCCAATCAGCACTCAGTACTCTTTTTACCCTTAACATACCCCCAAATCTGAAGTCGCTCTCATCTTTTGTCTCTAGATCTCTATCCTAAACCAAATGTGCTCCTGCCATCAGCTCTCTGAAGCCCGACAAGGGTGACCAAAATCAGCTATGAAGATCCAGTGATAAGCTTAGAAAAGTGAGCTTTCCAGAGAGAGCTTCGCATACCTGCAGTTTCTGCCAGACCACTCTTAGAGGTGCAGTGGATTGCTTTCTTCATCACAGAGCAGAAGGAACTACCATTTGTTTACCTGCTTAGTTTTCAGCAATAAAGCATCACAGATATTGCAGGGCCCTCCTCCTTCCCTGACTCCTGCAGCAATTCTTCCTTTGCTGCTGGTGTGGAATACATCTTTCTCCCATGCTAGGAGATGTTTACCTCCTAATATGTACCTGTAAGAAACATACAGTATTACTTTATGATTTATTTTCCAACTAACCTGTTTCTTTATACGCACCCTAAAACAGTTCCTCACCTGTCATTTTATGTTAGCTGTTACCTCTTCAATTGCTTTTTCCTCTCTTAATACTTTGCTTTCAAATTAAATCCCTTTTCCTAGCCACAGGTTTTGGTTAAATTCTTCCCTGCAGAACTGTCCTTTGTCTGTGCATCACATTGGCCTAATCAGGTCTTCTGAATTATTGCCTAAGCTTACCTGTTTTGATGAAAAGCCCTAGAGCCATGAGCATTCCCCTGTGAACACACTTGCAAGGGCTCCTCGCAGGTAAACAACTGGGGTAGAAACCGCTGAATCTTAGGCACTGAGGACTTGGATTTAGATTTGAGCAAACATTTACAAAGTTCCTTGTTCAGTTCTTGTATCAATATGTAAATATGAAAGGTTAAATTTTTCAGTGTCTACACTAACACCGTGTATTCTCAGATTTTATATATTTCCAGCAACTATGGCTTCTTCTAATTGAAAAAGGGCTGGAAGTGAAGCTTGGACCGTCCCTTCCATAAAGTATTCAAAAAGGGATCCAGTTTCAATTGGCAAGCCACAGAATGAAGGAATGGGATGAATGTGAATGTAGTCATACAGGTGCCCCAATGCACGCTCTAAGCATATAATGAAACCTCATTTACTGAACTGTCTATTTAAAATGCACAAATTCATTAAGAAAATAAAGTTTAGTTTTTAAATACAGCAATATGACTCAAAGACAAATGAACCTAAGTTACAAGTTGCTGAGTCTCAACTCTTTTAAGCCTTTTGTATTTTGGAGATATGTGAAGCATAAATACAAGCGCAAAATTAAAGGGAGGTCATTTGCAGATGGAGCCTTTCCCTTATGGATACTGCTGAAGTTGAAGAGATTCAGTTCTGCATGGCCAGCCGTTCAGCAGTCTCTCCCTACCCCCACTCCCACTCTTGGTCTGAATAAGCACACAAAGGTAAACGTGGGCCTAGGTCTCATTTGAATTATCATTCTGTCTGCACCTGAGAAGGCTTTATTTATAAGGACTCATGGAAACTGAATAATTGATGCATGTATATTTCTAAGCTTAATTATCAGTAGAACTAATTTTCTTCTCTGTGCCTTTCACTCTGATTGTTCACAGACACTGCCTTAGTGGTGGATCTGAAGGTCACACAGCCACACTTACCCATGGGAAAGCTTAGAGGCTAGGACTCACCTGGCTACATTGTCCTTCCTTGGTTGACTGATGATGTCCAGGTGTGTATGTGGCTACAATTCCACTAGTCACTTATCCTCTTTCATAATTTAAGCACAGGTTACAACAAGACATACACAGAGCTGGTGAAAATGAGACCTCTCTCCTCCTGGTGTTCAGCACATGACAAAGGTGCCAAAGCATATTAAAATCCCTCCATCATTGGCAGGCACACTGACTGGAAAGCCAGCCAGGATGTGGTAACAGCATACCCACCTGCAACTGTTCTCAGGTCCCATAGAAAGGAATAATTTTAACTGAACACCTGCAAAAGCACTTGGTAACACATAGCTCACTAAATGGAAGGAAAGCAGAGAAGCAACCACGTTCTAGTAAGGCTGCCAGGCCTTATTCTGCAAAACCACAGGGAATCTAGAACTCAAATTGCAAATGGCATCTGGCAATGTGTATTTTGTAGCTCAATTTTCCTGGACCAGTGGTTTCTAAGCTTCACTTACATAGGGATCACCTGGAGAGCTTGCTAACACACAGAACGTTGGGCTCTAGGCCAGTTTCTGATTCGGAGATCTGGGATGAGTCAGGTAATCTGTATTTCTTCCAGTTCTCAGCTGCTGAAGTAGCTGCTGCTGCTGATCACGGTCCAGGCTTTGAGAACCACTCCTGAGAAATGTGTGCAAACAGGAGCATTTGCAAGCCACTTAGCTGAGAACTGTCTTGGTTTTGATGTGTCTGTCACCAGAAGATAAAGATACGAGAAGGAGGTAAAACGATGAAAAGAGCAAAGGAAAAGGGAAATGGCAAAAAAGGTGAAATCTAGCCAGTCTGAGAGTCCAGTCAGCTGGCAAAAGCCCAGGGGTTTTACTAAGAGAGAAGGCATGCTCGACTTCTAGAAGAGTTATTATCTAATAGGAGTCTTCAACAGGCAACTTGTGACAGAAATTTAGAAACACCACTGAAGTCTGTTACATGCACTTCATACAGAGGAGAAAGGCTGCTGGAAAGATTTCATCATTGTGGAGCACAAAGATACTTCTCTGACAGTGGACCAGGCAAATGAAATTCAGTGCTTCCAGCAAGGTTGCCATAGTGAGGTTTTAGTCCCTATACTATGCTCAGTGTAGAGATAAGATTTTACTCTAAACCTAAATGTTGTAGGCTGAGGAATCCAGTGAATATATTGGAATGATATCACTCACATATATTAGTGCTAAAGAAGCAACATGTTAGACGCGGAAGGGAAAACAGAATTAGGACATTATTTCATTGAGTGATAACTAGAAATTGGAATAAATGATAGACAATTAATAATAAACCCAGAAGTAAGGATGAAGGAGGGAGTGTGTTATGCACTGTGTCCTATGTCATGCTGTTTTTTGTGCTGATAACTTGTAATGGAGTGGCATTAGGAGATGAGGTCTTATAAAAATGGATTGTGAGAGTGAGGGTCTCATGAACAGGCTTAGGTCCTTCATAAAAATGCATGGTAGAGATTTCACCCTGTTCCTCATCATTGAGAACACAGCAAGAAGGCAGTCAGGTAAATCTTCTTCAATAAAGACACCCTTGCCATCACTATGTCTGTGAGCATTTTCATCTAGGATCCAGAAATGAGAGAAACACATCTCTGTTCAAGTCATTCACCCACAGTTTTCGATTATAGAAGTCTAAGACTTTATAACGTGGTGATGAGAGGAAGGCAGAAATATCTCTGTGAGGTGATCTGTACAAAAGGGTTAGGAGGAAGGAGAGAGGAGAGAGAGATTAATATAATTAATTCACAGAATTAAAACAGAATAAAAATTAGAATTGAAAAAAAATAAAGGCAAGAAACCTAAGCCTGACTCGTTGGCTGATCATATTAGAACGAGCAGGTATTAAAATGTCAGATTCTCTGCCTTCTCTACAGCAAGAATCCACATTATGGAGGACACTTAGCTCACGATCATGATGCACAGTGAAGTCTGAGTCCATGGAAAACTGTGTTCAGTAAACACTCATGTGTTCTGATGTCACTTTTTGCTCAGAAAACATACTGGTTTCCCACCCTCTCTTGTTTCTTTCAGAATCAGATAGATAGATTCATCCCCATATACTCTGTTCATGAAGTCCTCCATCCTGAGAGGCAGTAGACACAGGCAGGGTGGAAGAGAGACTTTGGAAGAAGAATTTTGCTAGTCTATCCCAGGCTCCATCCCTAATTAAATGACATGTCATAGACATCCTTCCCAGGTCTTTACCTGGATTGGAGATAACAACTGCTCCCACCACACAGTGATGCAATGGGAAGTTTTGTTAGTACATGTAAATCACTTGGTGTGGTGCACTAAGCAGGCTCAGTTGTGAAGAAGAGCACTGTTTTTCATTTCATATTCAGTGATGTGTCTTGATATTCTTACTAACTGTTGAAGAAAAGCCTCTGCAATTTCCTTATTCATTGGATCCTTCAAACTATGTTACCCATCTTGAGAACAGCTCAAAACGTGTTAGCACTTACACATTGGCGCTAATTTACCCTTTTTAAATGTTTAAATCATTGGCATAAGTCTGAAAGTCTTCTTGGGCCTAGAACTATGTATCACAGAGATTTCATGGAAAGTCTTAGATTCTTCGCTCATCAAATGTCAGGTACATACTCCCCAAATGCAAGAGGGTTTTCTTGGTTCCACATTTGCAAAAGGGCTTCTCTGGCTCAATCTTTCGTCCTGTGCTTGCTCCCACTGACCCCTGTGCTGTTGTTGCATCTGGCTCCCCTCTGCCACCCTGGGCACTGTTTGTTAAGGCCACAATTTTTTCTATATCACTCCTAATCTCCCACCTTTTCAGATAAAGTATCTTATTAACACACAGGTTTCAGAATAGAGATTTGTACTCCAGAGGCAGTGTCCCAGAACTTTGAAGAGTAATGCTTTAGGCTTTAGTTACTTTACTAGTCCTCTGTCACAACATATCTGACAAGAAGCAACATAAGGGAGGAAGGGTTGACTCAACACAACAGTGTGAGAATATAGTCCAACATGGTGGAGGATGCATGACAACAGGAACAGGAGCCAGTGGTTTTTGTTATCTTTGCATCCAGTAAGTAGGGAGAGATGAATGATAGCACTGGATGAACTTTCCTTTTGGAAAAAGTCTATCATCCTAACCCATGGGATGGTGCCACTTGAGTTCACGTGGGTGAGTTCTCCATTTTCAGTTAAACAATTTGAGAAACAAGCTCACCAGGGTGCAGATGTGTTGTTGACTGTAAACTTAGTCAGGTTAAAGTGGTGAGTAACCATCACAAGTAGCAACAAGCTACCAGCAAAAGTCATGCCCATCTGCCCAAGCACTTTTTTTTTTTTTTTTTTGAATGACAGTTGCCAGCCTGGAGTCTCTTTATCACCTGGTGTTTTAACTTTGGTGTCCTGTATATATTCTCTGTATGGTCTACTCTACTAGAAATGCTTGCTTCAAATCCCATTAGCCAGTCCTGAATGATGGACCCTCATCTATCAGACAGTACTGGCATCTTCCTGAGCATCAATCTATCTTCCTTTCTCTCAGTATCCATTTTTGCAAACCATTGTTTTCAAAAACAATAAGTTCAAAAGAATAATTGGAAATTTGTATTACATCCAGAACCAAGACAATTGGTCCTTGCATCTGAGTAACTAATAAGGTTGTTATATCAACACTTTGAAGGGCAAATACATTGCTTTGGATGAACTCAAATACTTTCTCACCTGTTGGGTTTGGTACTCTGTCTGAGTTTATATTCATTCTTTAAGGACTTAAAGACATTGTCTATAATTATCAGGACTTTAGTGAGTAGAAGAAGAACCCCGTATCTTATGAGCTCTGATTTTTCAGCAGAAGCAAAATCAAACTACTGAGTAGTCCTTCTGTAGTCCTTCAGGGAATAATCCCTGAAACTGCAGAAGAGGAGGCAGAAGGAGTAGGAGATGGAGAACAATACCCTTTTAAAATAACTGAGCAAATCTCATATGAACTCACAGAGATGGAAGCAGCAGGCAGAGGACCCACATGAGTTAACACTCTGCAAATGTACTATAGCTTTTAGTTCAGTACTTTTAATGGCCTCCTGACTGTGTGGGTCTCTGAGACTTGTGCTTTCTCTTGGGTTTTTTTTTTCCTTTAATTTTTCTGATCCCTGACATGCATCCCTCTGTGTACAGCATTCTTACTCCTCCCTGCAGTGAAGTCTTCCAGCTTTCCTTGGTTTCCTGATATTTGCTGAGTCAGTCACCACAGTTTACACAGACACCCCACATCTGGATGATGCGTGCTCTTGCAGAAGTGTAACTTGCCTTTCAGCTGCAGGACGGGTTGGCAAGGAAAGCATACTTTATTTTTTGTTTATTTTTCATAGCCAGCAGCTTGAAGTGAACCTGTCATGAAGCCCATTTCAGCCCTGTAAAGTGAGCAGGGATGTGCCCCTGATTTCCAGAGCCATTAGGTACTGCTGTGACTTCCAGCCCGTGTTTAGTGTATTGAGTAAGCAAGCAGAGTCCACAGGGTCAGACAAAGCTGACCCCAGTGGCCAGTCTGAGATGCTTTTATTTCTTCTAGTCTGAGCTAGTATCAGATATTCACAGAAGTGTGAATTTTAAATATTTAAAAATAAATAAGAACTGCACACTTAATTTTCTTAGTTAAGACAATGTGATACTTTGTAGACACCACCCACCTCAGGGCACTGTACTGGCTGTTGTCTTTTCTGTACATTTCCCCTCCTAATGGTCACACACTCTGCCTTATTCAGGAGACATTCCAATTCCTCTTAGCCTTCTATTCCCAGAAACGCAGATTTACTGAGCTTGCTCAGAGTACAGAAATCCCCCATGGATCCAGAGCTTGTACCTCCATTTCTGGCTGTTGGGTAGCAGACAATTCATCTAATATTGATTCGAGGGGTACCACACATGAAGCCAGGCAAGAAAAAGCAACAGACTTCAGGGATGAACTCTTCTTTTCATTCCACGGTGAGGAGGTTACAGTCAAGAGTTTTACATTCTAAGAGGTCTCCAAGAATAAAACTGACTTCTCATATCTTGTTTTTGTTGTTGGAATGCAAGAGAGTTTGGGACAAAATACTCCACCCTCTATCCTACACCTTGTAATCCATTGGCAAGCTGGTTTAGTGGGTAAAACTTAGTTTTCCTCTTAGGAAAATGGTTGACAATAACCTTAATACTTTTCTTGTTCTGGTAGCATTGCTTCTTTTCAGGGGATGATCTCTCCAGGTGTTCAGTGTCTAGAACATCCTTTAAAAAATACTTTAAGCACTGTTCTACTCTGCTCATACTATTTAGCAAAAGCTTAATGATAAAAGTTGCAGGTCTTAGTCTTCCTAGACATATAACCACATCTGGACCAAGGTGGTACCAGCAATTACATATGTGCTTTACCTCTAAATCAGTCCTTGATGTTTTGACATTGACTTTGGACATTTCATTCTTCCATTGTGTGTGTGTGTGTGTGTGTGTGTGTGTGTGTGTGTGTGTGTGTGTGAATACAGGCTTCTGACTGAGCCTCTCTCTAAGTTTGCATTTTCAGATATTTACCATGGGAAGCAAACTTGGGTCTTCCCAACATTAAATTTGGCTGTGTTCCTTCCAGCTATATTACCTCAACCCCATGCACTAACCAACCTCCTTCATGTATCTGGTAGGCAAAATTGTAGAAATCATGCATTTGTCGGTTGTGATATCATCCAGAGGAATAAAGGGAATAGAAGAAGACCTATAGAGAGGAGGCCAATCATAAATTAAGAGGGTGATGTCTCTCCCATAGAGCTAGTGGATTCTGGAATGCTTGATCAAAAGATGGTGTCTGGAGGATGGTCATACCCAAGCAGTTAAATTGTCAGACAGTCACTGACTTAGAGAAGAAAGCCATTTTATCCTCTATTCCTGCTTATTTCTACTCATATCTTATGATCTTGCTGCAGGCTTTAGAAACGGGTACATGAAATCTGGTTCCATAGTTTTCCTCTTGTTTGAGTCACAAGCTGAAAAAGGCTCCCTTTGATAAGCATAGTTCTTGACAGGCAGAGAAGGAAGGTCTGAGCTAGGCACAGTGAGTGAGTGTTCCCAGGCTTACCCTAAGTGTGCCCTGACAGAGGCATTCCAATCACTGCAGTTGTCCTTGGGGAAAGTAGCCTGGTCACCTAAGATGGTGGCCACGTTTCTGAGCTCTGGTTGGAGGCACACTGTGCACAGGTCCTCTGTTCTGCAATCTCATGAATTCATGCATGAGTTAAAGGCTCCTATCAGTTCCATTCTACATATGGTAAAAATAGAGGGCACAGCAGTTAATATCTGTCCGTGCTTATTTTCATAGTCTCATTGCTGTATCTGGGGCACAAGAGGAGACAAAATTTGAACCCAGTTTAGTCTGATCCCTGAATGCCGTCTACCACAGTCGCCTCTCTCTTTTTTTTTTTCATTCAGAAAATGACAATTGTCCACCTTTTAGACCCTGGGCTAAGTCTAGAACCCAGAAAGATTGAACAGTAAGGCACAATATGCCTATAGTCAAGCCTCGCTCTGTAATGAGGATACACAAAGCTTCCTTCCCTTGGTGCTCCACAATTGTCATCATTGTACCATCTGAGGCTGTCCTCCCTCTCTAACTCATACATCCCGATCCCCGTCACCTAAGCTTCCTGACTTCATCCTACTCTGAGTGTCAGTTCTATATCATGGGAAGATGGGATATACAAAGAACCTGTCTGTGGGTGCAGGGCAATGAGAGGAAGGAGGGCATGTGCCACAGCGTTGGAATCAGTCGGACAAACGATGTGACAGCAGACATGGTGAGGGTGACAGCTAGAAAATAGCAGTTAATAGCCCCTGCCTAGGCTGTGCTTGGGAGATGCATACTGAGTGACATCATAATGGCTTGTGGAAATACTACTGCTCAGAGCCCACTGATGCTGTCACAGGATACCCAGGCCTGTGCATTTCTTTGTCACATGGCTAAAGATCACTCTTTTGGAAACAGAATCTGTTCTGGTCCTTATCTAGTAGCTCATCCAGAAAGAGCTATGGAGGGGAGAGCAGAGAGACTTGATGTCTACTTAGCCACAGCTCTTGTTAATAAACACATGTCATCATGGACTGTCAAGGATGCTAGGGAATGGGTGAGGCTCATAGCCAATCATAATCCATATCCCTATTGCTCCTGAAGATAATTATAAAGATAACACCAGTTAAAATAGCTAATGTTTTATTCAATATTTCGGGTGAGTTTCAATTACTCCCAATTATAATTCAACAGCCTTTCTATTTAAAACAATTATTGCCCTTTGCAATGAATTTTGAAGCAAATAAATGGTTGGACATTATTAGTCTCTGCTCTGTCGGAAGTTCATCTCTTCATTCCTCCCAACTCTATTGTCATTCAATTTGTGGCTAACTATTGTTAGGTTTTGGTTAACCCTTTTTCTGCCCCCCCATTAACAACCAAGATAAATTACATAATGCGAGAAGAAGAGAAGCAACTGCAGTGACCCTTGAGACAATTACACTCATTACAAATCAATAGGATCCAATTCTAAGAAGCAGCACTCTGACTCAGGTCATGGTGTAATGACTGACAGACACACACTGTGGAATTTGTCAGTTATGTTGGGAATGGAGACACTTGGACATGATTCCATTTTCCACATCTGAAGCCACCTCCCCCATGTCATTATCATCCCTTCTGTTTATTGTATAATTTATTTCTAAGCTAAATGTTAAGAATAAGGTAAGCTGTAAGGAATAAGATTACTCTCCCAGCTGTAATTAAAAAGAGCCGATGCCTACAGTCACGCATGGTTTTTATAGAAAGGGAACTCAAGCTGGAAAACACAAGCTTGAACTTGGACATGTCTAACAGCCTGGGAAGCATTATTCCATAACAAGCATTTTACTGAATCCTGCTATTGCACCGGAATTCACAGAGGACGAAATTACATCTGTCCTTGAGGAATCTCCTGGGAAAACTGTGGTTTGTGGCTTGGTTATGATTGCCAAATCAACTATCAGGTAACCATTGACTAAATAGCCATGGTAGTTATAAAATCCCATAATGACAAAATGAGAGACAGTTACTGTTGGTATTGATATTGGTAACCATTGATGAACTCTAGAACCATCAATAATTTGTGATATCTAAATTGTACTCATTACACCTGAATCACATCACAAACCTCAGTATACAAAGACCTACTGTAAGAATTATATTTCTGTCTAAATTGTGGTTCACATTGATGTCCCATGCTATCTCCTCCACAGTGTTGGAGAATTAACTTTTGATGTTACATCTGACACAGTGAACCACAGGTTCTATTTTTTTTTTGGTTTTTCGAGACAGGGTTTCTCTGTTTATCCTTGGCTGTCCTGGACTCACTTTGTAGACCAGGCTGGCCTCGAACTCACAGTGATCCGCCTGCCTCTGCCTCCCAAGTGCTGGGATTAAAGGCGTGCGCCACCACCGCCCGGCTCACAGGTTCTATTTTAACTGAATACATTTCTTGCCAACTTCAAGTTCAACTGAGCAGCAAGTTCTAATGGCTATAAATTTTCTTGATCTGCATTAGAATGAAATATAAAGGTAAAGGAAAATATTCATCCAGTTGTTTAAAAAATGCAGAAGTTTCTGGAAAGAATCCATCATGTAATCAATTATAGTGATAAAACAAGCAGGAATGATGATCAAATCATGGATATCTGAGGTGAGCAGCCCCATTAAGAAAACAAAAAGCAATGTATCTATGTAAAAGTTATGCTCTTTTGAAGCATTGATATAAATTTGGGAGAACATAAATCTTGATGCTCTATTGGAGACTATAATTGTATATATGGTTTGCAAATCATGGGTATTACCATCATGGAATAGCATCCACTCAGTTTGGAGAAGGGTCTATTCAGGTATAAGTTGATGGCTTTGGGCCCAAGGGACTACTGAAACATATCAAGTCTGAACAAAGGACATATGATCAACAAAACAGCCCATAAGGAAGTAAGGAGTCCAGAATAATATGAAGTGTTTTATGATATAAGAAAAGTGTCTGTTTCAATATAGGAGCTGAACATTTCCTCAAATGCTACAAAACAATTAAGAAATCTTAAGACTGAAAAGTGAACCTAAGGCTGTTTAGTTTCAGAGCAGTGATCATGAGAAAGGTTTGATTGGAAAGAGTCAATGGGCAGATAGATTATGGCAAGGGAATGTATTCTTGAGTAGAGAGAGGGGAAACATACACTAAAGTAATTATAGTCAAAAGTTTGCTTAGCCAGACTTGATTTGGTTTGTGTCATAGTAGGAGACCATACAACAAATTTGCATATACAATGCCCAAGAAAAGAACAGAAAAAGAGAAATTGTAAATAATATCTAGCTACTTGCACTAGCATATCTCTTAAGAAAGGATGTACATTAGAACATCTATCTTTAGCCTCTTGGCCAAGGATCTCTGGCAGACATTAATTGTAAAGCAGGAATTATGAAGGACTTGCCTACCCTGTCTTGACAGAGCTAGGTGTCAGCTTAGCTGCCTCCATGTTTTGTCCTTTTTGGACAGCATTCTGTCTATAGTTGAAGCAAGGGATTTTTTCTTGCCCAGTGACAAGCTTGCCACTAATGCAACCATCTCCAAATGGAGATTCTTTGATGCTCATCCTCTACTTGGAGTAGAATACAGGGTGCTGTCAGGAGCTGACCTGTCTCAATATCAAAAAATCTTAAGTTAAGAAAACTTATTTGAATGCCAAATTCTAAAGATCTCTTGAGGTTTTTGAAGACCACCTATCTATCTCCATATATTTGGATAAGCAAATGTTGATTATCTCTTACCAACTTTATTTCTGGTTAACTTAGAAAACATCTGTGATAAACTAAGCTAGTACCTAACAAAATGACATGTTTGAAATGACTATTAGCTTGCATCTCTTAATTATCCTAAACAGTTTGTGACAGTTGTTATCAAAAGGGCAAAACATCATGTTGCAGTTTTAAGTGTTACCTAGGTATGACATCTTAAAAAGGGTAGATGCTCTAATGTATGGAGAGAAATTGGGGACAGTCCAGGTAGCCAGTTGTCTGTCATTTTTAGTTTTGGAAGCTGCTGGATCTGTACTTCCTGTATAATCAGATATATTTACCCTTCTCAAGTTTATGATGTGGTTGAAGACTAGATAGTTATAGTCTCACAGTTAAATTTTAAGTTGTTTAGGAATAAAAGGATCTTCTAGGTCTAAGAAGATGCTTTTAAGTTGGTAATGCAAGTTAAGATGGAAATTGAGTTAGGTATAGAACTTTAAACTCATGGAGATAGATCATAGAATATTCATATCAGTTGCCAAATATGTATAGATTAGACATTTAGAGTATATGTTATATATATATACATATGTATATATAATTTTCATAATTGTGGCCTAATTATTAAAAAAAAAGAGTTATGAGTTCTGGGAGAAGGGAGAGAAGGTGGGAAGGTGGGGCCAGGAGGGATCAAGGGAGGGAACTGTAATGGAGATATAACTTGAAGTAAGAAACATTTTTTTAAAAAGTGTTAGCCGGGCGTGGTGGCACATACCTTTAATCCCAGCACTTGGGAGGCAGAGGCAGGTGAATCACTGTGAGTTCGAGGCCAGCCTGGTCTACAAAGCGAGTCCAGGACACCCAGAGCTGTTACACAGAGAAACCCTGTCTCGAAAAACCTCAAGAGATCTGCAGAGTATGGCATTCAAAGATGTTTTCGCAACTTTAGATTTTTTTTATATCAAGACATATCAACTCCTGACAGCACCCCCTATTCTCCTCCAAGAAGAAGATGAGCATCGAAGAATCTCCAGTGGGAGATGATTGAATTAGTTGCAAGCCTATCTCTTGGTAGGAAAAGCCCCTTGCTCCAACTGTAGACAAAATGCTGTCCAAAAAGAACAAAACCTGGAAGCAGGTAAGTCGACAGCCTAGCTCTGCCAAGACAGGGTAGGTAAGTCCTTCATAGCCCCTGCTCTATAATCAATGTCTGTCAGAGAAACGGGGCCAAATAACTGAAGATCGATGCTATAATGTATGGAGAGAAAATGGGAACTGTCCAGGCAGCCACTGGTATGTCATTTCTTAGTTTGGGAAGCTGCAGGCCCTGTACTTCCTATAAAATCAGATATATTTATCCCTCTCAGGTCTCTGAGGTGGTTGAAGAACAGATAGCTAGAGTCTCATA
>CAJQZJ010009840.1:3318854-3336871 GCA_907164525.1 Lophiomys imhausi
ATCTTAATATTTAATATTATAATGTTACTTAGACTTTTGTTCCAAATGTGTACACATAAATATTTTAAATAAAATTATAGCTTTGTAATATATAAAAAAAAGAATAGTATCCTAACATTCCTTGGGGGGGGGGGAGCAAGCTGGATATCAACACCACTTTGGCGCCATATGGTAATCTGTGATGACTACTATACCAGTACCAGGCAAGCAACAGATGGGCTTCCAGGACAGGAAGCAAACCAGAAAGCAAACCAGAGAAGAACTCTGTCTGGCCCTGGATGTGGAGGTTGTGGACACCCAGACCTGAAGGAGTGAGTGTGGGAGAGCCAGTCCTGACTTCTGTCTGCTATGTGGTGGTGTTGGCTAGGGAGATACCTCTCCCCTCCCTTTTCCCTCACCACCAGTGGCTGACAGGAGATCTGGCCCAGATGGGGTCACAAGAGCAAGAGAGCTGTCCCTGTCCCTCACATGCTGCAGCACTCCAGAGAGCAGGCCCTGCACCTTGCCTGGGTAGTACACTCCAGCTGATCTTGGATATGGGGGCTATGGGTGAGCCAGCCCTGAGGCAGTGAGTGTGGAAAAGTCAGCCCTGTCTTCTGTCTGCTATGTGGTGGTGTTGGCTAGGGAGAGATTCTTCCTCTCCCTTTTTCCCTCACCACCATTGGCTAATAGAAGATCTGGCCCAGATGTGGTCACAAGAGCAGGAGAGCTGTCCCTGCCCCTCACATGCTGCAGCACTCCAGAGAGCAGGCCCTTCACCTTTCCATAGTAGAACTGGCCCTACAAGTGGAGGTTGCAGGACCAGAACCAGGGCTTTGAGTTGGCCCACTCCAACATCTACCCCATGGATTAACTGCTGGAGAGCAAGAAGAGGCCAATTCCACAACCCAGAACTACAGGATCTCCATGACACAGGACAGTTAGAACATATCTGAGAGAAGTTTCAGTGAGGTTCCAGTATTGACAAAGTAACAGAAACCAGAGGCCTCGTACCAGACCAAGGAGTCATTTTAATGAACATTTGTAAGCAAAATGTGTGGACAACAGGGAATATTGGGGAACACATGGAAACATACTATAGCTTCCACAATGAGATTTTATTTTTTATGCTGGGACAGATTGCAAGGTTGGAGGGTGGGTCTGAGGGGAGGTGGCAGATGAGAGGGAACAGGGTGCATGATGTAAAATTCACATAATAAAAATTTTTCAATAAAAATTAAAGAAATAGACAAAAGGGATTAATAAGAATAGAATGTGTTGCTTTTTGAAGGTAATTATCAATATTCTACCATCTACTAAAAGCTGGCACTTTTAAGTGGCTTGATATTGCACAAATCCTGTGAAAGTAATCAAAGCTCCCATGAGTGTGCAACAGTCAAGTCATATCCAGAAGGCATCATTTCATAGTGTTACTTCCATCCTACAAATATTGTTTCTGCCTCTGAGTCTTGGGTGTGAGGAACTGGTTAACATAGCTGTCTCATCTAGAACTGATCACTGACATTTGCATATTCTTAGTTAACTTGATCAGTTAAGAGTCCCTACATTAAACACTATGCACTACAGTAAGAAGCTTCTCTTACCAAGATTGAGAGGAACATAAATCTATGGACATAGGTATTTAAAAAGCTGCTTAACGACATGACCATTTGGGAAAAAAATGAAACAAACACACAGAACAACAGTTGGTTTTCCCTCGTACCTAGTGTGTTTTTTGCCATATTTTAACCATGTTTGCTGAATCAGGCATGAATTCTCTCCTGTGGAGCAGGCCTGTCTTACTATTTCTGCATCAATGGCACATTTTGCTGATAGGTCAGTATTGTAGCTAGGTGGTAGGTTCTAGCAGCAGCTAAGGCCACAGATGTCTTCTCTCCATCAGAATCCTCCATAGAACTTAAGAGTATCATGAAAATGTTATCCAGCAGGGAGATAGAAAATAATATTTGGAAATCACATGTCGAGTAAAGGTCCAATCTCTCTATCTCTCCCCATATATATTATATTATATTATATCATATCATATCATATCATATCTTATAAAATCATATCATATCATATCATATTATATTATACATATCATATAGTTAATGTTTTTAATATATATATGTAAATAAAACATTCTACCAGTTCTCTGAAAGTTAAATATAGAATGCCATTTAACCCAGAAACACCATGCAAATGTGTATGTCTAAGACAAATGAAAACATATATCTGCATAATGACCTTATACATTAACGTTTATAGGAAAAAATCTTCATATGAGCCCAAAGGTAGAAACAACACAAATATCCATGAGCTGAGGATTGGATATTGTAACAAAGTTTATGCATGTACAGAATGGTATATTATTCAGTCAAGTAATGAATGGGGCTATGACTCACACACCAGCATACATAGAACTTGAACATCATCTGCTAAGTGAAAGAACTCTGATGCAATAGGCCACATACTTTATAGTTTGTATGAAAAATCCAGAATATGCAAATGTATACAAATAAAAGTATACAAGCAGTAGCCACAGGCTCATGAGGAGAGGTCAATGAGAGTGACTGGGGATAGATATAGACACACCTTTTTAAAATCTGTATGAGTGTTTTGCCAGCATGTACATATGTGCACTGGCTGGCTTCTGTAGCATCCGGAACAGAGTACTTAGTACCATGGAACTGCAGTTCCAGGAAGCTGTAAGCTTCCATGTGAGTGCTGGGAACCAAGCATGGGTACTCAGCTAGAACAGAGAGTATTCTTCCCTGCCTTGCTGTCTCTTCAGCTCCTGGGAGATTTTCTTTTCTTTCTTTCTTTTTTTTTTTGGCATGATGAGAATGTGTTGCTACAGGGAGTGATGGTGAGTGTACAGTGTGGTGAGGATGGTGAGAACCACTGTGCTACAATTTCAAGTGGAGAATTTTATGCTATGTGAATTATGCCTTAATAAAACAAAGAGTATCACAGCAAATCAGCATTTCTTTGTTATCCCAGGACTGCCTTCTCATGATGGAAAATACTGAATTTTCTTAATGTCTTAAGCTTAAAAATACTATTAGGTACTTATGATTTGTGTGTGTGGAGCATGCACACATGGAGGTCAGAACTTCCTAGAGCCAGTTCTCTTCTTTCATCTTTGTGTGGCTTCTGGGATTGAACTCAGCTTTTCAATCTTGCATCACAAGCAATTTAGCTGCAGGAACACCTCACTGGCCCAGTGTATGTGTATGTGTGTGAAAGTAAATTACTTCATTATACTACATTGACAGAATAAGGAAAAAAACGTACAAGTATCAAAGTGTATAAAATATTTACCAAATATCTAAAAATACATGTACATAAACTAGCAATGGATGTGAGAGGCCTCAACTTCATAAAGGTCACTGATAGAGTATCCACACCATCAGACTTTTCTTCGCAAGATCAGAAATAAGATAAGAACTGTTGCCACTTCTTTGAATGTATTTTTGATACGTTTATGTTTCAAATACATTAATGTGAGATATAGCCAAAACACAAAGACATTCATATATCTGACTAGGCAGGGTTGACAATAATTAGAGCCAGAAGGAACTGAGGTTTGGGACCAAAAGAAGGTATTAAAGCAGATGGCAAATAGGAGGAAGAGATTTCTACAATGCAGTCCAGGGAAAGATAAAGAAACTCCATTCTAACCTCTTGGTAAGTAGAAAGATGAAATGGAAGTTTCAAAGAGGCTAATGGAACTAAATTGGAGCATTCTGTATACTCTGGAATGAAATTATTACAGGCTATTCAATCCTGAGTCTAAATTGGAAATGGTGTTGGGAAATCCCAGTAATGACCCAGGAGGAGATTTCCTCAGCTAGGCAATATTAAGTATGCCAGGGTTCTCCAGAGAAAAGTTAAGATATCTATGTCAAGAGGAAGGCACTTTTTTGTTTCTTTTGTTTTAATTAGAAGTCCAGATATTCTAAGAGTGCTTTCAAGAGATTCCAATGAAAACATGTATTGATAGGCTTCCCCGACTCCTTAGTTCCATGTAGGGAATGTCATCCCAAGGTGGCAGTGCCTGCTTAAATCAGTTTTCCTCTGGGTATTGGGTAAGTGTTAGAATGATTTTGTTGTTGTTGCTTTATGTTAGCAAAATCACAGTTTTTATTGACGGGAGCTATAGCTTGGAAACTGCCCAAATTCCCCACCAAGGGGAGTAACTAAGCAAACTGTCAACATAGTAAATAGCAATATGCAGCATTTTCAATATATTCAAAGCTCTAAGCTATGAAGCAAATTAACAAAACAAAATTATATGTCATAGATTACAACATTTTATATATTTGCAAATATTGTATGTATTGTTCAGGCAAAAAAACATTAGAAAAATTGAATAGAAGAAGCCAACTCAGCCTCCTGGTTAGCTTTTTTTATGGTTTGTTTTGTTTGTTTGTTTTTGTTTTTTGAGATAGGGTTTCTCTTAGTAAAAGCCTTGGATGTTTTGCACTCTCTTTGTAGACCAGGTTAGCCTTGAGGTCATAGAGAGATCCACCTGCTTCTGCCTCCCAAGTTCTGGGATTAAAGGCAAGCATCACCATGCTACCCAGACTGGTTAGGTATTTTCATAGTCCCTGAATAAACTGTGAGGTCAAAATTATATACCAATTTTAAGTATGAAAAATTAATGTTATATATTTTATATTTACCTAAAATTACACATGATATAAAATTGACTGTCTAACAAAACCCCTAGTACCAGGTTTGAGAAACTTCCTTTTGAATTGCTGATTGGAGCATCCAAGGGACCTCTCTCAAGTAGTATATGCTATTGCTGTTCCTCTTGGTTGCCTCTCAGAAACTTCAAGTCCCTATTGCTAAAGACCCCACACTCTTTGGACACAGGACTTGAGAGAATATAGCTGGACTTGACTTGAATGTCTCCTTCCTGAGGATTGGCCCTCACCAGGACTAAAAGGAGCTCTGCAAGTTGCCTAGGTTAAAAAAGCATTCTATAGTCTACCCGGCTGTGGCTCCTAAGAGTAACAGTATTGAGCAGCTCTACAATATGTCCACAAAAGTGAAATGGTGACACTTATACCTGGGTGGTAACCAACAGCTGTCTAATTAGACTTAAAGCTAAGTATACCCATGGCTGGTTAGGCCATGGAATCTAGAGAATAACCAACTATTGCCATTTTCCTTAACCAGTATCATTTGTAGCGACATTCTAACGCTTAACCTTATTCTTACAGATAAGTGTAGCTATCACCTCTCATAAAAGGTTCTCCTTTTTCTCCCCAGAAGACTGAGGCTGCTATTGGGATTCACAATTGGTCAAAATGCAGAGAACAAGAGACGTTGGTGGGCCCAATGGCAGTTGAAACATCTACAGCATAACAATTGTACCTGAGTCTCACTGAACACTACAGAAGAGGGCATGGGATGACTATAAGTAGAGACCAGAAAATTTTCTGTATCATAGTGTCTTCTATACTTAAGTGGGAGATTGCACTCATAAAATCTCAACAACATGGTAACCTAAACAAGACTTGAATAATGATTAACACCAGATGGCATGCCAACTTGAAGGGGGGATTCTGACTAGGTCCTACCCATAGATAAAATTCTGTGAATATTCAATGATTACTGAGAGAGGGATAATGAGTCTTCTCAGAAATTAGGATCCTCTCCTCATTGGTTGTCCAATACCATATGGTTAGCCCTGAGAAGATATACATAGGAGTGATACTGTATATATATATGGAAAAAAGAAAAACATGAATGCAGATGAAGAAGTGTATCTGGGAGGAATTGACAGAGAAGTGTGGTAGAAAGAGAATATTATCAAAATGCATTGTATTAAATTATCAAAACTTTTAAAAAGTTGTATAAATATTAATATTTACATAACTTGTCTAGCAACAACATTGAACTGAGAAAGGAGAAAAATAAAATTTAAACCTAGATTTTTTGACTCTTATATTTTTTATCCAAAACTCATTGAAATAAAAATTTATACATTTTCTATTCATTTTCATGGATTCTTTTGATATCTGAGCATGACAATTTACCAATATGGATTGTTCCTTTTTTTTCTACTTATTTCCCTAATGTTGAGTCTGTCTTTCTGTTTCTTCATGACAACTGATTCCATAGGTGCCTACCTTGTGTTATCACTTCAGGGTCTAGTCAAAACCAGTTTCCTCTAGATTTAATCTCCCTGCCCTATTCCCTTATTCAGTGTTCAATGATTATTGCCTCCAAATTGTCTGATATCTACCACTCTTAAGTGCTTCTTAACCTTCCTAATTCTGTGATGCTTTAATATAGTTTCTTAGGCTGTAGTGGCCAGAGTCATAAAGCTATTTTTGTTGTGACTTCATAACTGTGATTTTGCTACTGTTATGAATTGTAATGTAAAGGTCTGATTTGCAGGACATCTGATTTGTAATCCCCGCAAGGGCTTGCAACCCACAGGTTGAGAATCACTGCTTTAGGATGAGAGATTCACAGTGCAAAATAGAAGTCAGAATCAGCACACAGGTTTTTTCCATTCTTCTGCCTTCTGGTTTGAAGCTCTTGTGATGTAAACCAGAAAAGGGAATTGAGAGAGGAATGAAATGAACTCATGTAGTTGGTCTCCTCTTAGTGATCCTATTATTGCTCTTTGCCAAATGATACAGTTTTATTAATGCTGGCTTGTTCATCATATACATGAGATCTGCCTCTTCTTCTTTTTTGTCTTCTTATTCTCCTCCTCCTCCTCCTTCTTTTTAAGACAAGGTTTCTCTGTTTAGCCCTGGGTGTCCTGGACTTGCTTTGTAAATCAATCTGGCCTCGAACTCACAAAGCTCTACCTGCCTCTGCCTCCAGAGTGCAGGGATTAAAGGTGTGCTCCACCATGTCTGGTTCTGCCACAGTTTCAAACCTTCCCTGTCACTCTCCTCCCATGACTTCTCTGCTTCTTTTCCAGAAAGTCCACACAAACCTTGGTGCTTTGTATAGCACTGTTGGTTAGCATAGCAGCAAGCTACCTGAGTTCAGACTTCTCCACTTTACTCCTATTTTTTACCTATTTGTGCTCCAATTCAACTGAGAGAAAAATTATCTAGCCTTGTACATAAACAAAAATAACCAAACAAGAAGCCATTTTTACTTAAAAAAAAACCACTAAACTAATCTATCCAATCTCTACACTTTATTTTCCAGACAGTAGACTCACTTTTCTTGTTATTGCTGAAAGGAATATCAGCTTTCACCAAAACAGAGGGAAGTGTGGATACGTCAGGCTGACGAGTCATGTTTCTAAGGGTTCTCCATTTCTTTAACTCACATCCTCCCTCCCTAGTCTTTAATTCATACATAAATTGATTGTGATGATAGTTAAATCATTCTGATAGTATAGCAATTGCTTCCCCTCTGCCCCCAAAGTAACCATTTTTAAGAAGATTTATGTCCCCTAAAAAACTGAATCTCATTCTGAGCAAAGAGTACTTGACTTTTGTATGTGTTTCTTTTGAATCCTAGTCTAGAGTAGCAAAGTTCACTCACCCTACAGTTATGTGTGTTAGACCACCAGATTGCAAAAATGGTACAAGAAAAGGTGTGAGACACAGTAGTCATTCCTCTTACTCATAAAACATGCTAAGAAAAGGCAGAAAATAGTAAACAAAGTAGACAAAGTGTCTTAGTGTTTCTATCACTGTGATAAAATACCATGACCAAAAACAAATGTAGATAAAAGAGTATCTTTTATCTTAACAATTCCAGTTAACAGTCAGGCAGGAACTCAAGTCATGAACCTGGAGGCATTTTACTATCTTGCTCCCCAAGGCTTGCTTTGCTTGCTTTATTATTTACTCTACCACCTGCCCAGGCTTGGCACCATCCACAAACCTGGATGCTCCCACATCAATCACTAGTTAAGAAAATGTACCAGAGGCTTGCTCACAGGCCGGTTAGGTGGGGGTGTTTCATTGTATGAGTGTTGTGTTTGTGTGCATGCAGAGGCAAACTTTTCTACTACAGATTAAGGAGTTCAACAAATAAATGTATAAATTATATCTATATATGCAAATTGTTTTACATTTATTTATTTCTTCAAGTTACATCTCAATAATAGTCCCCTCCTTCCTCCCCCTCCTGGTCCCACCCTCCTACCCTCTTCCCTCTCACCCTATCTTCTTTTTTTTAAATTTAAGGTGTATCTTTCCCTCCAACAGCTCCCCCTTTTAGACAATAAACAGCTCTTTTTATTACAACAATAAATGAAATACCAAACAATAAGAATAACTAGGCCACAATTATGAAAATTATAAGGTATAACATACATTCCTAATATCCAGCCATATATATTTGGCAACTGATATTAATATTCTATTATCTATCTATCTCAATGAGTTTAAAGTTCTATACCTACTCATTTTCCATCCTAACTTGCATTACTGACTTTAAAACATCTTCTATGATCTATAACATCTTTTTAATTCCTACACAACTTAAAATTCAACTATGAGACTATAGCAGGATGATACTTGTTCTTCAGGCTGGTTGGTCTCAATGAATTTGGTATCATATATATCAAACGTAAGTTCTATTGACTACTATTTAAAATTACTATAATATGAGATGAACAACTTTTCCAGGCTGACTTAATTAATGATGTTACACTTACAAAATTCCATCTAGGGATTCACTCACCATTTCTATGTAGGTCTGGAAGGTTTTTGCCTCTCTGATCTTCCTCATAGCCTTCAGGTGTTTAGCTAACAAATTCTCTCTCATGTTCTAGTGTAACATCCCACTTCCTCAACAGGAAAGCAACATCACAACTTGTTTCTCTGCCCTGCTTTGGGGGTGAGGGCTGGATCTCTTTCTTCCTGTTCTGTCTAAAATGATGTACAGTCTTGAGTATTATATTAGTATCCATCTAGGAATGGATCTAGAGGGTCACCCATGGTATCTGATGCCATAATCTCAAAAGTTATATTTACTTTATTGTTTTTGAGTCAGAATAAAAAAGGGAATATTTAAGGGAGCTTACCTTAAGGATCATAGATCAATCTTGTACAATAAAAAATAAAAACAAAAACAAAACAAAACAAACAAAAAAACATCTGGAGGTATCACCATCCCAGATTTCAAACTATACTACAGAGCAATAGTAATAAAAACAGCATGGTGCTGGTATAGAAACAGACCAGTTGATCAATGAAATTTAATTGAAGACCCAGAAATGAACCCACATACCTACGGTCACTTAATTTTTGATAAGAAGCCAAAACTGTACAATGGAAAAAGGACAGCATCTTCAACAAATATGCTGGTCCAACTGGATGTCAACATGTAAAAGAATGAAATTAGACCCATACTTATCACCCTGCACAAAACTTAAGTCCAAGTGGATCAAAGACCGTAACATAAACACAGACGCACTAAATCTAATAGAAGAGAAAGTGGGGAGAAACCTCGAACTCATTGACACAGGTGACAACTTCCTGAACAGAACACCAACAGCTCAGGCTCTAAGACTAACAATCAATAAATGGGACCTCATGAAACTGAAAAGCTTCTGTAAAGCAAAAGACACTGTTATTCAAACAAATTGGCAACCTACAGATTGGGAAAAAATCTTTACTAACTCCACATCTGACAGAGGGCTAATATCCATAATTTATAAGGAGCTAAAAAAATTAAATGCCAAGAAAACAAATAATCCAATAAAAAAAATGGGGAACAGAGCTACATAGAGAATGCACAGAGGAATCCCTAATGGCTGAGAGACACTTGAGATGCTCAGCATCCTTAATCATCAGAGAAATGCAACTCAAGACAACTCTGAGATTCCATCTCACACCAGTCAGAATGGCCAAGATCAAAAGCTCAAATGATAACACATGCTGGCGAGGCTGTGTAGAAAGGGGAACACTCCCACATTGCTGGTAGGAGTGCAAGCTTGTACAACTACTATGGAAATCAGTCTGGCGATATCTTAGAAAACTTGGAATAGCCCTACCTCAAGACCTAGCCATACCACTTCTGGGTATACATTCAAATGATTCCTCACCAAACCACAAGGATGTTCCCTCATCTATGTTCATAGCAGCCTTATTTGTAATAGTTAGAAACTGGAAACAACCCAGATGTCCCTCAACCTATGAATGAATTAAAAAAAAAGAAAGCTATGGTACATATACACAATGGAATACTACTCAGCCACCAGAAACAATGAAATCATGCACTTTTCAGCCAAGTGGATGGAACTAGAGAAGCTCATCCTGACTGAGCTAACCCAGACTCAGAAAGATGCACATGGCATTTATTCACTTATCAGATTTTAGCTATATAGTACAGGATAACTATACTACAACCAATGCACCAAAAAGATCAGGAACATAAACTTTGTTACTTGTTAATGAGACTCTTTGCCCTAGTGGTGCTGCCATGTAGGCCCCCAGTATATGAGGAATCTCTTAGCCCTCATATGACTGTTGAACTTGGGCGGGGGACTGATATGTAGGGACACCCCACTCCAGAGGAGTAGGATAGAAGGGAGAGGGGGTAGAGCCTGGGAGGGTGGAACTGGGAGGGTTGGAAAGAGGGCACTGTGATGGAGATGTAACTTGAAGTATTAAATAAACATAAAAAAGAAAAATGATTAAACTGCATGTTGGGTTGTCTGAATGACCAGCAAATACATGGACAACTCCTTGGGATTTTATGGTTCATGTAATTTTTGTAAATCTGTATGTGTTTTTACAGTTACAGTGATACCAGGAACCCCCAAGGATGTCAGTGGAGAGTCCAGCTAAGTCCATGAACATATTTATGCCAAGTGATTTGGGTGATACTGTAAGAAGTTTGGCCTGTCTGAAAAAGGGTTGGGAGTGATAGGACACATTACTATGGTGACAACAGCTTCAAAACTTTCCTGGTGTCCCTTACCTTACGAGCATTCCAACTGAAATCAGAATCTTTTAAACAAATTAATAGAGATTAAAATATTTTTTGAGATAAAATCACATTATGTGGCTCAGGTTGATTTGAAAGTTGTGCTATATTTCAGGTTGGCCTTGACCTTGACCACCAGAGAACACTCTGGCCCCAGTTTCCCAAATGCTGAGATTATAGTTGTGCACAACCATGAACCATTGATTAAAATATGTAAATATTTTCTCACTACTCTGTTGATGTTTTACATGTTTTTCTAATTACCTACTTTGAGGAGAACCACCTTTCTGGGCAATTCAATTATCTGTGCCCTATTTAATTATTCTAGCCTGGAATCTGCTCTCCATTCCCAGCAAGTCTGAACTGGAGATACTCACTAATTTAGTACTATTGCTTTAACTATGCTTGGATTTTTTCCTTTCCTTTTGGATTCAAGTGGAATATTTGATATATTTAAGAAGTTTTAAGTGCAGAAATATCAGGTATTTCTGCATAATTTTGTGGTTTTTTAAACATGAAAGTTTAATTTTCAAAAATTAAAAAAAATCCTAAATTAACCTAGATTTTTGTTTTTCCTTCATGTCAGAGATATCTGAGCTAGAACCAAAGGGCATTAACAATAACACAAAGCTTATTATTATGTGCCACATTATAAAATGCCATTGCTGAGGAATGTGGTAATATTTGTTCAAAAGAGGTAGTATTCTATTTAACCTTGAAAAACTGCAGTTCAGCAATAGTCGTCTATCTATCAAGTGTATCTTTTTCCCAGTCATTGGTAGTATTACTAGAAAATTATTTTTGATTACATTTTTGAAAAATGTAAGAAATGAAAACTGTAAAAATGTAAAAAAACGTTTCTACCTTGTACCTTGATCTTATCCACCTCTCACTTCTTTCCTCCAACTCCACCATGACCTCTATCTCATATTCCTAACTTCATGTACCATTTTAAAATATTGTCTATGTATGCATTTATTTTTAAGCTACTGAGTCTAATTAGGGTTGCTCATATATGCATGAGCATGGGGTCACACACTGTGGATTAGTAAATCTACCCAACTCCTACAGCCACAGCACAGCTCTATAGCTCCTCAGCTAGGGCTAGGGAATCAGGATTCCTTCCCCAATCAGTGTAGGGACTTTTAACTGGCTTTGTCTTGTGCAAGGTTTGTTGGCATAACCATAGCTGCTGTGAGCTCGTGTGTGTGATGGCCATGTCATAACCAGCGGATAACATTTCACAGCACTGCTCACTTATCCTCTAGCATTTAGAATACTTCTGCCCCTTCTTCCATGATATTCACTGAACCTAAGTGGAAGTGGAGGTGCCAGGATAGACATCTGTCCTAAGGCTGAGCACTCACACTTGCTTATTTTCAGCCCTTTGAACAGAAAGCCTCTTTGCCCTAAGACCAAAGGTAATTATTTGTCTATTGTTTCAGCTAATGTGCATCTTATATATAACCTTTGCTCAATAAAATTTGTGGATGTCTGTGCTTGTCTTGATGTCCTCTTTTTGAACATTTTTTTTCCTCCAAATTTCCACTTGCATGTTCCATGATTACTATGATTTGTTTCAAAATTCCTTACCCTGACGTTCTAAACAGTCTGTGGGGAAAGTAGATGTTAAGGGTAAGTGTAGTATTGAGAAGCATTTCCTACAAGGATAATTGTAATGGGAGTTAGATTTCTTTACTGAATATTGTGGGAGCTCTGAAGGACAGTCTCTTAAAAGGAGGCATATGACTTGTGGAAAACACCTGGTAGAGTGTGCATGGTCCTGGGCAACAGATGTACCTTGGAAGGACCAATGAGAGGGCACCCAGTATGCATAATTAGTGAAAGCCAGGAAACTGAAAGAGGGCTTTTGGCTTGGCATTGCTTTCAACTACTGAATGCTGCTTGGGTGCCTGACACTGACACACTTTGAAAGATGCTAGAAAGATTGCAGTCTACAGAGCCCAGTTTGGACTAAGGCAAGGTGAAGCCTCATTTTGGAACCCAGTTGGAAAGTTCAGAGGGCTCTGAGAGACAGGGAGAACAGAGCTCTACAGAGGGGGTGTGGCCAGGGACCTATGAGAGGCCATGAGTACTGTGAGAAACTGTGAGAAGCCATGAGACTTCCCAGGGATGGAGAGCAGCACTCTATAGAAGGAGAGAGAGAGAGAGAGAGAGAGAGAGAGAGAGAGAGAGAGAGCATTGTGAGAGATGAGGGAGCTGTGAAGCAGCTGACAGGAAAGGCCTGTACTTCAAGCAGAGATGTGCTAAATAGACTTTAGGCAGCACCAGCCCTGAGGTCTTAAGAATCAAAGCTGAGCAGCTGAACTAGGCTGGCTGTATGAGCCAGGGAACAATGGTAGTGCTAGGCTCTGAGACTGTAGATGCTATGGAGGATAGTTTTGGCCTGATGCCCCAAGGAGCAGCGTGGCCTGAGGTTACTTCTTTCCATATGCCTGAAGCCAACAAGTGAGAGAGTGGGATGTGTGAGGTGCCATCACTCTGAGGCATTGGAACCATGAAATGGACTGTGAGGAGACCTCAGAATGAGAGACCACAGAGACAGGGGCATATCTGCTGAGGGGCATAGCTGAGGAAGCCAGGGACGTGCCAGAGGCCTTGATGCCAGGCAGGCATGTGCAAATTGGCAGCAGCAACATGAAAGACTAGGCAGTGCAACACAGCATCTGTGCCATCTAAGTTCGACAGTCTAGGCTAATTGAGGAGGCCTCAAGCCCAAGCTGAAGTGAGGTGGCCACAGCAATGCCAGAGTCAGGTGACCACTGAACCACTGCCATTATTGTGTTTCTGCAGACAGATTGCAAACCAAGTTGCCCTCAGTGGACCTGTACTTGAGGCTGGGTATCCTTTCTAATGGGTTAGGGTTGGTTGGGTGGTAGGTGTTAATAGCTACTAATAAATACTTACAATTTATGTTTAGAGTTAATGCATAGTGGCTGTGCATGTTCCAGGCAAGCATGGATTTTCCGAAGAGCAGAGAATGCAGGTCTTCTCAGGGAGCATTGCCTTCTGGTTGCCAGTTCCGAGAAATTGGGCAGCTACTACTGCACTTTCCTTTTTATTGTACTCTTTTCTTTGTTGGAGATAGGCATAGATGAAAAGTGATTGCATTTTGTTTGGTTCTTGCAAGTTTCCTGAAGGAGCCAATTATCAAACCAATTGTGAAAGCAATATGCCCTTCAGTTTGTGAAAGTACTCAGAAAGATATGAAAATAGCCAAGTAAATATTAACACACAGAAAAACACAAGTTCTTCAGCAAGGGAGTTGTAGAGCTCACCTCACCATTATCTTCTGCAGCGTTTCACCACGTCTTCTGGATTGACTTTGATATATGCATATTCTGGAGTTAGTTCACTAATTAACCAATTAAGCTTTCTGAATTAATTTTTAAACTGTGCTTAACACAATTAGGCCAGAGAGTAGCCTTCCTTTCACATGGGGTTTAGTTTCAAGGGCTTCTGAGCTAGAATTACAGCATATCCACTATGGAGGTTCAACACCTGGGAAATACCACAACCTGAGATATAGTAGGACAACTAAGTGTCTCTACGTCTAAATGCTGTGAGTTTTAAGGGCACACTCAATGGATATTGTTTTTAATTGTGGCCATTTAACACCCAAAGGAGTAGAGCAGCTTGCCCTGATTCTAAAAGTGACCCTCCATTCTGGTGTGTGAGCAGATATACAAGGCACAATTATATTTTAGTCTTAGAAAATAAAATTTAAAAAACTTTTAAAAGAACACATAAATTTAGAAACAAGCAAAATGAAAGTTTAAAGTGAAGAGAAGAGGAACAGCTCAGGAATGCATTTTTTAAAAGAAGTTGTCCATCAGGTTAACACCCCCTGTCTGAGAGGGCGGGGCCAATGGCTGTTTATTGTGTGGGTCCCCAGCAGAGGCTCTCTCATGAAGAAAGTGCACAGTGAAAGTCTGTTAAATGAGTTTTAAGCAAATCTCCTCTATCACCTGTGAGTGATGACATTGATCCTGCTGTTATTCAAACTGGCCCTTCAGAGGATGGCTTATTGAGTTAATTGTGTTTGGTACAACAAGAGAAAAGTAGTATTTTAAAATCAGCATAAACTAAAACTGGCTTGGAAATAGTATGCAAAGCTTTGCAGCAGACACTGTATATATCCAGGTTCCTGACTTGAAAGTCTTATCTCCTTCACATGTAACAGACCTGCCTCCAGATCTGTCATGAATTCCACCTGTGTTTACTCAGTGCTAGTTACCATGACATGTATGTGACTGCTAGGCAGAAAGTGTTGTATATTAAGACCAGAGTTGATTACATGAGGTAATGTTCCTTTCCTCCATGAGGTTGTATTCCTCCTGTATTGCCTGGCGTAGGGCTTCATATAATGAATAGTAACATGGAGCAATACAATGACATTTGTAGATTGATGTTCACTCTGCTGCAACATGGTGATTTCAAGGCTTCTAAAATACCTGGGAACACTTCCATTATAGATGTTTAAGTCCTTTATCCAACAACTGTTTTTTTTTTTCAGCAATTTTTACTACTCCATGAACAGTCTGGTCAGTTTTTGAGGAGTAAAAAATGTCAGAAACAAATGAGATTTTGGAAAAAAAGAAAATAGAAGTCAATAATAACATTTTAAATGATAATTAATAGTTTTAGTGTGAGTGCATGGTATAGCATGTGTGTGGAGGTCAGGTGATGACTTAGGCAAATCTGCTCTCTGCTTCCAGCATGGGGGCTCTGGAGAGTGCCCTCAGATCATCAGGCTTGGTGGCAAGCATCTTTAGCAGCTCGGCCATCTTGCCAGTCCATGAAAACTAATACTTGACAGTGCCCCAGCTGTGACGTTTTACCTTTGAAGCAATAACAGAACTCACTGAGATCCACCTGTAAAATATTAGCAAATAGACGTAAATTGAGTTTAAAATAATAACCATGGAAATATTCACAGAATATATTGCACAAGAAGTGAATAGTTTACACGTAAAAAGACTATGAAAGTTGTTATAAAAGGATAGATCTTATAAACGAAGAGTCAGTAAAGAATATAATTAATTTCAAAAGAGAAAATCATTCAAGGGATGAATGCAAATCATATAAAAATAGACAAAAAGACGAATTATAAGTAAAGCTTCATTTTCTTTTCTCAAATTATCAAAATTTAAGTATTTAAAATACAATAATAATATGCTCCATAAGGAGACTGGCACCTCAAATGATGCTTCTAGGATGATAAATTTACACAAGCTTTGTTTTCTTTTTAAAAAGTATTTATTTATTACTTCAGGTTGCATCTCCATCGCAGTGTCCTCTTTCAGGCCCTCCAACCTTCTACCTCCTATCCCTTCCATCACACTCCTCTGGAGTGGAATGTCCCTACATAACAGCCCCCCCCCCCCCAATTTCAGCAGTCTTCCAGAAGCTATTGGGAAGAAAAGATATCAACTGTCTTATCAAGTATAAACTTCAACATCTACCTCCTAGACAAGAAAGATATGCCCAATTGGGCAATAGTACCACAACTCTTATCTGGGCAATCAACTGCTCTAATTGGGTTTGAGGCCTTCTAAACGCATGCATTTATACCCATAGGCAAAGGCTGCTCTTAGTCTTAAGGAGAGAATCATCTCTTTGCAGTGAACTTTGGTGAATGCTGTGTAAACTAAGGATATGATCACTCCAAGTTATGGCTGAGGGAAAGGTTTTTATTTTAAGTGAGAGAGGGTACTGGCAGAAATATCCAGAGCAGAGAAAGAAAGTAGTAAATTGAACATAGCTAGTAGTCTGGACAGGATCTATGTAGAGCAAGAGAGGAAGACAGAGTGCAGGCCAAGAAAATTAAGAAGGAAGGGCAAGAGAGAGAAAGAGAATAGGTAAAATGACAGGATTATGAGGAAATTAGAAGTTGCGGGGTAGGGGCAGGGAAACCCATGACCTGGAGAAGTTTAGGTTAGTGGGTGGGATGAGAAGAACTGAGAAGAATCACAAGTATTTGTGATACTGAGGGAGTCTGGAGGCTTACATGATCTTTGGTATTCTAATAAGGACCACAGAAAGCAATTTGTCCTGTTTCTTTTGTACCTGACAAATGCAAAGACACAGGGCTGCTTTTGGTGATGAGAATAAGTGACAGTTGATTCTCAGCCAAAAACAAGGTATTTAGACCACTCACTGTAAGACCTGGAGAATGTCAAGGAAGAGGAGGTAGAAAGAATGTAAGAGTCAGAAAATAGGGAAATGGGTTGTGATATGAAAAGCCATATTCTAGGAATGACAAAGCTATTGATATCTCAAAGTCACAATATTTGGGGTTCTCTTCACATGGTCTACACAAGATGGGCCTTATCAATAATCAGTTATGAATAAGAGTGTTATTGTAAATTTATATAATTGTGTTTGTTTCAGTTTCTCTCTTAACCATGCTATCATCCAAATAACTGAGACTTTATTATATTACTTGTTTAATATGGCTTTACAGCACAATCTTGAGTAGTTTTAATCTGCTTTTAAACCTCTATCCTAGTCTGACTCCCTCTTTGCCAAAGTCCCCGAGTTACTTACATTTTAGGAATTGCTTTGCTCCAGCTGAATCTTTCTCATGTCTCCTGGACCTCTCCCCATGGCCAAGTCTCCTACTTCTGCCTCTAACTCCTACTCTTGAGGAGAGGAAGTCTAGTCCCATTCTCTCTCTTTCTCAATGATTGACTGTAAGTTGCCTTATTGGCATATCAGGGGACCTTTGAGGTGCGGTGTTTACACAATGTTCAAACAGGAGTTTTTCAAAACAAGGATTGCTGTCAGATATAGATGGGGCACAGAAATCAGCATTTGCATTACCCAATAACCTTATGCCTACAAGAGAGGAATTTATGGGGATGGGACCTACCTCTGCCTGTTGAAATATTGGCTACTGAAAAATTCTGAACTGGGAGAAGTCATCTTCCATGTTGTGCCTACTGGTCAGGCTACTAAGCTCTAATGATAATTTCAAACACATAGTCACACAGATACCATTGGCTAAACTCAGAATAAAACAAAGCAACATGAATATAGGAAAGAGATTTGACAGAGAGGAGGGAAGGTAACAGGGATGGATG
>CAJQZJ010009840.1:3340476-3361302 GCA_907164525.1 Lophiomys imhausi
ACCTTCATTAAATGAGCCTCGAAATATTTGTCCTCTTAATGGCCAGAGGAGATAACCTTTGACTCAGCCCAAGACCATTAGAGAGATAAACAGAGCCTGGGTTGATGAGACTTGTCACAGCAACAGAGTTAAAGTCTATTTAGTCACTACAGTTGCCATTAAAATGTCTATGTTTTAAAATCTATAAATGTGCACATAGGATAGGTAAACAAATCATGGTATCATCACATTTTTAAATTACCGTTTTAATATCAGGCTTTTGTTCAGTTGTTATCTTATTCCTCTTCCTAGAACTCCTGGAAAAGTGGGCAGATGTATTTAGTGCAGATACTTTTCAAAGAGAGCTCGTTAGGCTCAGGGGACATCACCCAAGAGGCTCACTAACACAAAGGAAAAAAAATCTACCCTCTGATTGGCCTTCATACCCTGATCACTGTCTGCTGTCACAGAAACTGGGGTGGAGGGGGATGTATGAGGGGTAACTACCAGGTGTCTCATGACTTCATGCAGGTGTTTTGGAGTGCACTGAGACCCCAAACAGGAGGGAATATTAACGGATCTTGTACAGTGATTTGTAGGATTATAGAGGCTATAATTCTTAAGATAATCAGATAAATACCAAGCGTACCCTGAAGTATCAGGGGTATGTGATGATTAGTGTTAACTGCCAATTTGACAGAACCTAGGATCACCATGGAGGTAACCTTCAGGGAAACCACATGAGGGACTATATTAAGGTTAACCTCTGAGATCATCTGTGAGGGATTATCTTGATTGTGTTAATTGTCATGTGATGATCTATCTTACCTCTAGGTAGGACCATTCTTTGAGCAGGGGATCCTGCTTTGCATCCTGACTGGGGATATGATGTGCTTCATGTTTCTGTCACGTTCGCTTCCCTACCATGACAGGCTATGCCTTGAGCAGAATAAACCCTTTGTATCTTAGCTTGCTTTCATTAGAATATTTTATCTTAACAGTAAATATAAGGAAAACAAGGTAGAAGAGAGTTTTAATAAGTACTGTGATTGAAAATTTATTTTATCTTTGAGATGCAAGCTTTTATAATTGTACATAGATGCTGAAAAGAGTGTATATGAACCTAATGTAGTTACTATTTTATTGCAATAAGTTTGATCTTCACAAATGCATACAATTTCCCTTTCTTTATGAAGAATTCTACAGATTTTTAGCATTACTTTTGTAGGATGTTGTTCCTGAATTCATGCTGACTACTGAATACTTACAATGGAAATTTATTTGGGACCTTATTAGGGAGAGTTATATACCACTATATTTAATTGCTTTACCTAAAGATTGTGTTGTCTTGCATCCACTGGAAGAAATTAAAAGAAATTGCAAACAAACAGATTAATTTGCCTTATGAAGTAAAATTTTCCATTCCCCTAACTGCCCTGTAATCACTTTTTAAATTTATGAATAATTTAAATAAAATTCATGACTGCTTACTTTTATTAACCTTTGTTGCTGATTTTCTTTGGAGAATAATTTCATACTTCAAGAAACAAATAACGTTTGAATTAAAAAGTATGTGTTTCAATAAAGAAGATTTTGATCTTACTTCTATCCAAGTAAGCTATACTTTTCCTCCTGAGAGAGTCGAAATATTTTCATTACTCTTGAACCCAGAGTCACAATGTCTAATGTCCACTCTTGTCATTTCCTATCACTCTGATCCACACTGATGATGATTACCAATCAGCCAGCTGAATTCCTGTGCTCTATTTATATAGGATCTGTGGAGAAGCAAGGATAAAGTCTTTGATTGCTGATAGCCAGGCCCTTGCATGTTTGAGGTTTAGGGGATGCTCTTACAGGTACAGAGTCTTAGAGACTGAAACCTGAGAGCTAGGGGACTGTTGTTTCAGGCTTTAGGTGCTAGAGACTCTCGATGACTTCTAGGCTTTTAGATTGGAGGTTTATGACTTTGGAAATGGTCACCTATTGTTTTCTTTCCTTTTATTGAAAATAGATCATTTTAATACTATTGCAATGGATTCCAGAAGCAGTGAGCTTCAGCAGAAGGCAGCAGCAAGCAACATATAAGTGCTACAGCTGCCATATAAAACTGAGGCACTGGGATCCTCGGCAGCTCAGATGAGAGTCTCATGACTGACGGAGCTTAATTGCTTGTTGATATAGCTGTAAAGTGGGTGTGGCAAGAGTATTGTACTAACCATATCAGACCTCCATAAAGATATGAGATTGTTTGCATCCACCACAAGGTAGTCTCACAAAAATGAAAGGCTGTGTTTGTTCCCATTGCAGACCTGCTGAGACAGGAGTGGTCTCCTGCCCCCTGCTTTGGCTTACATGAAATTGGCTTCAGCACCTTCTAGACTTCACATAGGGTTAACTTGCTTTATAAGGCTGTTTTGTGGTGTTGGCACAGGCTATCTGGAGTGGTCATAGCTGAAACATATCTTCAGCTATGGTTGTACAGATTCCTCCGCAGTTCTGGAGTACCCTCAGAGTGGTTGTTGTGTTCAAAATAGCCAGTTACCATGAGGCCAAAAAGACTGCTTGTTAAGGAATCAAATAATTCTGGCACTCAATATCTCACTTAGGAAAAAACAGAACTAAAACAGGGTGTTTATAATGTAAATATGTGTCACCAAAAGTCATTTAAAAGTATTTCACAGTCCTCTAACAATGCTTAATCCTTGCCCCAGGGCTCAGGCTGGCCTGGTCCCTCTAATCTGTCTCAAAACCACCCATAAGTCCATGCTAGGTGAATTAAATTTCTACTTAAATTATTAAGATCTATCACAAATGGGCTAGAGTTACAGTTTAGTGATAGAGTATTTATGGAACATCCTCAAAACTCTGGGTTCAATTTCAGAAAACAAAATTCTATCATAAGCAAAAAGCCTTGTAGGATGTTTTATGGTGTTAGCTTCAAAAATGCTACCTACAACCAGAAAATGTAGTGTCCTCTTTGAGATAGTTTATGGTTTTCAGACTGATTTTCATCCATTAACACATTCCGTAATCAAGCCCTATGTATCTACATTGTGTCCTTCTTAAGTAATATTTTTAAATTTTGCTTTTGCTTTCATGAAACCAACCTCCACCTACACCCCTGAACATGAGTCTCTGGAGGTAAGAAATAGATATCATTCATTAAATTATCTGGTATACAAACATTCCTGCTGTAGAAGACATTGAGTGAGTTATGCCATTACAGAAAATAGGAAAATGATATTCATCAGGGTAAAGAAAAAGCATGAATATCAGGGTACTAGTGTTAAGTCTTGAAAGATGAATTGCAAACATACTAGAAGAAAAATAACTGGGCAGGTGACCAGGGTTTTGAGAATTGGTAGAGTAAGATGTGTCTTAATTAGAGTTACTATTGTTGTGATGAAATACCATGACCAAAGATACTTGGGGAGAAAAAGGTTAATTTCATTTTACAACTGGGTAGTCCATTATATGAAGAAGTCAGGGCAGGAACTGAAGCTGGAGTTCGTGAAAGAATGCCAGTTACTGGCTTGCTTCCTGTGGCTTGCCCAGCCTGCTTTCTTATAGCACCCAGGACCACCAGCCCAGGACTGACAGCACCCAAGGTAATCTAGGCACTCCAACCTGAATCATTAGTCAATAAAGTGCGCTACAGTCTTGCCCACAGGCCAAACTGATGGCACTATCTTCTCAGTTAAGGTTCCTTTCTTGCAAAATGACTCTAGCTTGTGTCAAAGTGACATAAAACCAGCCAGTACAGCAGGGCGGTAGGCAGTGTGTGTCAGAAGCGGGAAAAGGTGGACTCATTTATAGAAGATCTCACTGCTGTGCTCCTGAGCATGACCTTTTCCCCACTGACAAGTTCCAAATGGTACATCAGGGTGTCTGTCCCCAGAGACTCTGGACAAAGCTTTCTGTTCGCACTTCATTTTCTTTTCTCATTTTGGATCCAGTTTTCTTCCGCCGTGTGCTCATTTACAATAAAATGCAGTTGATGTGTGTAAGTTACTGTTCTTCAGGTACCATGAGGCAGTTGGGCATGTAGGCCTGGCCACTCTCCAGAGACCTGCGTGGCTAAGCTTTCTGCAGAGGTGATATGGTTAAAGCACTAACTACTGCAGTATCTGCGACCCCACCCTTTGCTATCAAAAGCAATTAATTCGGATTACATAGATTGAAAGAAGAATGTCTTTCATTCCAAACTTTGGAGCATCTCCAGGGAGGATTAGGTAGGAGAATGAATGGCCTCATTTGCATAAATTAGGGAAATCTGAATAATAGTTTGTATTTGAAAAAACTTGCTCAGACTTTTTCTCAATGCATCGGTGCCATATGGCTCATCAACTAAGTGTGACCAGAAAGAAAGAGTTCCATGTGATATAGTAATTCTAGAAGCCAAAGACTCTATTGTCATATTTCATGCACTTTGATGCAAAACAGAAAACAAGTAAATTAAAGCAATTATATTTTGGTTTCCAGTTGTATGGCTGGCTAGTACACAGAACAGAACAAAATTTCCAGAGCTGCAGATATATACAGCAACCAGTCACTACCATTGCCAGATAGAGATGGACATTGAGGGCAAAAATGAGAAGAACAAGGTCAGCTCACAAATGCAGAGGTTTGAGTAGCACGAAAAAAGTCCTTTTTTTCCAGACATCTTTTTCTTTTAGAACACTTGGATACATCTGTTAGCTAGAAGCCAAAAATAGACCAACAAAGTTCAGCATGGACTGTCTGGTCTATCATAATCATATTGTGGAACACAGGTAGAACAGTGGCTTGCCATAAGTTCATCTATGGTTGGATGAGTTTTGTCTTTTCTGGGGGACACATCACAAGTGCCTTTCCCAGTTTTGACCAGTAATCAACGACAGAGATGAAGTCATCTCACAGTGAACTCTCTGTCAAAATGAATGGCATGTTTGCACCGAATCCAAGAAATCCTAGCTTTGCAAAGCACCTCTGGGTTTAGGCAGCAAAAGCCTAAGGGTTTGAGGTCAGATCCCCATGATCCACCTAAAATCCACTTGGAGCCGCATATCTGTATTACGAGTGGCAGTGCTGGGGGCAGAGAGTGAGCGGGCAAGGAGACTGGCAGATCCTCAGAGCTTGCTGGCTAGAGCCAAACAAATCAGTGACTTTTGGCTTCATGGGAGACCTCATCTCAAAAATAGAGGTGGAGAATAATAGAAGACAAAGTTCTTTTACCTCCACTTGCATATACATGTACCCTCAGGCACATGTACACACACTCAGGTACACACATATATTACACATATGCTGTACAGATGCAGATATCCAAGTAAAAGATTAACCATTGTGCTTTTTGTTTTGTTTTGTTGTTGTCTACATTGGATAACAATGTTGTGTAGGTGTTTCATTGGAAATCTAAGATAGGCCTTTCTGACTTCTCTCACACGTTTCACTGTGTAGCCTTTCCAGGTTGCAGAGGGCTGGGATCTTGGTGAAATGTAGATGCAATTAGCAAGAGATAAGCTTTTAAGGCATCACAGGCTGGCGGGTACTGTGATGTGGAAGCAGAAGGTGGAACCCAGTCTGAAATGAAGCATGAAGGCTTGGCAGGCTAAATGAGAAAGGATGTGGATATTTATAAGTTATGTCCAGTGTGTTCCTAGCTTTGTCTGTTGGCATGCTGGGTCACACTGACAGAGCAGCAGGAGGCGATATTATTTTTGAACAGGAGCAAGTTGAAATAGAGAAATGATGGAGATAGCACCTCAGATGACATTACTTTTGTTGGAAGTATCTGAGGTTCACACCACTCAGTCATCATCATGGTGAAGAGTATCATAGTCCTTTATAAATGTTTGTAATCGAGATGATACAACTTGGCAAACACAATTTAAAAGAATAGTTCTGTATTATTGTTATATGGGCAGATATGCATAGAAATAGAAGATAAAGCTGATATTTTATATATTTAATTTGGTCCAATTTGGTAACAAGCTTAATTAGTTCCATTTGCCAAGACAATTTAATCAAATGGATGATTTTCTTTAGAAAAGTATCTATGTATTAAGATTTTAGTAAGTGACAGTAACATTCTCACATGATTTATGCTTACTGTCTGTGTATCTGCAATAAACTTTCCCTCACAAACATTTCTTCCTAGGGCAAACACCCATTTGGACTCTCATCTTTTCCATGCGTGTTCATTGCACCCTGTTTCCCCTACTGAATCCTGCTCCCTTTACTGGTCAGATTTCTCACTGGCCCACTTAAGCACAGCATTAGATTTCCTCATGAACCAAAGATCTTGGGGGAAGAATATGGCCTACTTCTATCTTCCTCTGACACTTTAATCCATTCTGTTTCCAGCATCATGATAAACGTCCTTCTCTTCTGAGGCCCATTGGTTCTGGCTATTCAGTACTCAGCTCCTTAGTGCCCAGGCGGCTTATGCTCTTGTATTGAGCCCCTCACCAGGTCAGTAGATATTTTGAAAATTCATATTTCTATCCACTCTGTGGAAAATGTCTGCCAGTGTTTCAATTGAAGTCTTTCTTTTCTCAATACCTGGAACTCATTCAACTCATGTCTTCTATTTCCATGGTTTTACCCTTTTGCATTAATTCCAAAAACTCCACCTTTTAGGCTCACAATGCCCACAGCTGACCATACAGACTGTATCATTCTGTCTGCCTGCTTCTTACTTTCTTTCCTTTTCTTGCCATAACTGACAGAGACAAAAGTCCTTCCTCCAATAAGCTCTGTCTTGTTTCCATGCTAATAATTCCATACTAGTAAAGTCAAACTCAGAAAATGGTGCATGTTGATAATATTAATTTGGTCCATACATTTCACATACACAGTATTTGATTTGGTTAATAAAAATCCTGAATTGACTTTTGTAATTCAAATGCCTTTGGACTACTAGATAATATTATGACCAAAAAGTAGCATTTTGATAGTATGTCATAAAGATCAATAGGCATATTATTTAACTTTACTTTTGCAAGCTATATAAGGAAAAGACTAAATTCAATGGACTTTAAGCAGCTTTTTTGTTTTGTTTTTAGATTTCATTAGAAATAATTTCAATAATTTTCAGAAATCCTGCAATGAAATTCTCTGTGCTAAGGAATCATGGTCACCTGAGGCAGCAAAATTAGCAAGGGAATTTAGACTTCAGATAATGGCACAGTGAGGAGACACAGAGTTCAGATCTGCAGGAAATCACTTAAGGATAGAAACTCCAAAGTAAAAAAAAAAAATATATATATATATATATATATATATATTTCCTTTCAGCACAGCCTTTTATCTGACCTCATTAAAATGTCTCAGAATTGTTTACTCAACATACCATTTAATCAAAACCTTCTGCTAGATTCTTCCCAGGATCCATTTGTGATCCATATGCATAAACATTCTGGAGGAATATAATGAAGAGAAATGTAGAGAACTATCACAGCTTTCTTTTCTCTTTTGAATAGTAAATATTTTATTAATTCATCTCTATTTCTTGAAATTGGTTTATCTTTGAGTCATGTATTACTTTGCTTTAGATAAAAAGTGGTGTACATGTCTGAACAAAATAAAAAAGATGGGGGTAGGTTCAGAGTTATGTGTCTTAATATTGCTCCTTACTTCTTTCATACAAGCATCTAATCTGGGGAAAAGCAGCCACATCTATCATTCTTATAAGACAACAGTTTGCTCTGCTGTGTTATAAGAAAACAGCTAGCCATTCTGCATTTTGAAAAGAGGATTTGATATGATCATATTTATTTTAGATTCAATAAATAATGCAAAAGATCAAGTAAGGTCATTTGGAATATGGTGCCTTCATTTCACAGATGACTCAACCAAGGCTGAGAAGCTCAAACAGTGATTACTGTATGATGGCTTTTGGTGCGGGCTTCATTTCTTTCTCTGATTCATTCTCTCAATATTAATTGTCTCAATGTTAGGAGAAATATTTATAGCAGGGATTATTGGGACTACACTTTGAGATCTATCCCAATTATGTCAAGAACTACAAACTGAATTATAATTAACTCCATGTTTATTGTTGTTCTTTGGCTTCAAGAATTAAAAAAGTAGAAAAGTTCAAGAGCTGGTATTGTCTCAAATGTACCTGTGGAAAGAAAGTCTGCTATTTCCTCCCTGTGTGCTCTTCCACAATGAAGATGTGGTCTGTAATCCCACCCCCTTTGAATCTTGGTGGACCTTTCTGACTTTTGAAACAATACATCAAAGTGGAAGCGATGCTGTGTTCTGTTGAGTTCTGAAGCTCAATATTAAAAATCTGTGCCATTCTGCTGTGCTCACTGAATGCTTGCTCTTGAAGCCCTCAGCTAGTATATTGTCAGCCCACATCTCATGAGAATACCACACAGTAAGACCACCTGGGGTTTGAGCTCAAGTCCCCAGCCAACTCTATCTTCTTGCTCTTCTCAAGCTAGCCACTGCTTTACAGCCATTTCCAAAGAAATTCCAAGCCAGAAACATCCATCTAAGATCCCCCAAATCTCTGAACATATATGGTGAGACAAGGCAAGGTCAGTGATTTTCCAATAAGCAACTAAATGTGGGAGAGATTTAATTATAGTAATAGATCCAGAAATTATTCACTATAGCCTTCCTCCCCCCAATAGTCTTACTACTGGTCACACAAGAGATTTGAAGGTAATATAGGAAATATATATTCTTTTCTCTGAAGATTAGCAAGAAATGTCGTACGTGATGCATACACATTGTTGCTGATCCATGTAGTGTGGAGCAGTCCTTAAGTTATAGAAAAAACTCTCACTCAATATCTTTCCTCAGACTTTTCCAGATTGAACTACAGAGCCTGCAAGTTCAGGGCAAGAGGCAGAAGTTTCCCTAACACATAGGACGTGGATTGTAGATTTCAAATATGACCAATATACATTGCTGGTTCTCCTCAGGGGTTTTGTTCTCATTTAACTCCTGGGTTTGCATCCATACCCAATGGTGAATTCAAGTTTCTCTTCAGTGTTGTACACTCACTTTCCTTTCCTGACACCTCAGCCAGGTGACCAGTTTCCAAATACTTGAAGGCATAATGTCTAAAACATTTTAATTTACATGGCTCATAGTGACCCCATCTGTGAGAAATCCTGCCTGGTGCTCATTAGAACAACGGTGTGCCTCACATGCGGGGCTTAACTGTTGAGCAGTTTTGATTTAATTATGGGTAGAGTGACTGCATGTCTCTATAAAGACCACTCAGCTTAGGAATCTGTATAGTCTCCCATTTGTACAATACAGTTGCAATGCTTGCAATTTGGAATGCTAGAGGGGAGGCTGGAACTTTGAAATACTAATGGAATGATGTGTGAATACTGCAAAACACCTAGAATAAGACTTCAATTTTGGGTAAAGTGGTTCTTGGCAAGAACATGCATGCGTGATTTCATGAGTAAGACTCTGAAGACTTTTAAGTACAGCTGAGTTTCTTCAACACATCTTAGGTTGTTAATGTATTCATCTTTTCCACTCATGTCCCAGCTTTTATTTAGTTCTTATTGTAATACTGATGACAGCAAGGACCATTGTTCAGGTTTGAAGTATTGAAAATACATTCGGTGATAAATATTGTAGAAAGGAGAATTTCCATTAGTGAATAAATTAACTTTCCAAAAATTTTTTAAGAACTACTGATTCAACCACCATTAATGACAGGCATAGAAACAACCACCTTTACTGCAGACATGGTATTTGTTTAATTACCCAGGAAGGCAGAGGAATAGAGAAGTTACCCATAGGTTAATCAGGCATTTTTCATAAAGTGGGTATTTTTCAAAACTGTGAGGTGTGTTCTTTGGTGCTGGGATCATTGTGCTTTGTGGAAAAGCTATTATTTGCAGAAGATGGTTCCCAGAGGCAAGCCAGTCTCTGTAGCTCTGTGAACAGTCAGGACAAGAAAGCCCACCAAATAGTAGCACAAGTGAAAATTTTAGTTTTACGGTAAGTAAGAAATGAGTCAAGATGCATGGCAGTTGGGGAGCAGGCATTACTCCATCTCCAAAAATGGCCAAACTGGAAGACATCGCTAAACATGAGAGTTAGATAACCCAATTACAGAGCTCACACCAACAGGGTAAGACTTCACTAACACATTGTGAGCAGCAGAAGATCCGGTACATGAGGGGAGTGCTTGTGGAATACCAGAAAGCTCTACATTGGCATGAGACAATTTGCTTCAAATAGGCAGATAGAGTCCATACAGCAGGCACTGCTCAGTTTGTGCACTCTGGCTAGGGTAGAGTAAGGAGCAATCAGGAGGAGATCAGGACTGATGCATAAACATGCTGCCTTCCCAAAGCAGTGAGCAGGAATGAGAGAGAACCTTGCTTGACTAGTATGACTCAACAGCACATTGCTCTTCTCTTTGGAAGGACATTTTAAATACCTTTTCTACAACCCTCTTCCACTGGGTCTCTTTCTTCATCCTGTGCTTTTGGAGCACGGCTTCCATTGGAAGAACTAGCAGTGATAGATCATTGGCACTGGTGACAACTTTCTGAACAGAACGCCAGCAGCTCAGGACCTAAGACCAACAATCAATAAAAAGACCTCATGAAACTGAAAAGCTTCTATAAGGCAAAAGACACTGTCATTCGAACAAAACAGCAGCCTACAGACTGGGAAAAAAAACGCTCACTAACCCCACATCTGAATGAGGGCTAATATCCAAAATTTACAAAGAACTCAAGAAATTAAATGCCAAGAAAGCAAATAATCCAATTAAAAAATGGGGAAAAGAGCTAAACAGAGAATTCACAAAGGAGGAATTCCTAAAGGCCGAGAGACCCTTGAAGAAATGCTCAGAATCCTTAATCATCAGAGAAATGCAACTCAAGACAAGTCTAAAATTCCATCTCACATCTTTCAGAATGGCTAAGATCAAAAGCTCAAATGACAGCACATGCTGGTGATGTTGTGGAGAAATGGGAACCCTCCTCCATTGCTGGTGGGAGTGCAGGCTTGTGCAACCACTATGGTGTTCAGTCTGGCGATATCTTAGAAAACTTGGAATAGCTCTGCCTTGGGACCCAGCCATACCACTTCTGGGTATAAATCCAAATGACTCCTCACCAAATCACAAGGAAGTTGCCTCATCTATGTTCATAGCAGCCTTATTTGTAATAGCTAGAAACTGGAAACAACCCAGATGTCCCTGCAATTTGCAGCCAAATGGATGGAACTAGAAAAGCTCATCCTGAGTGAGCTAACCTAGACTCAAAAGGATGCACATGGCATCTATTCACTTATAGTCGGATTTTAGCCATATAGTACAGGATATCTATACTACAACCAACGCACCAAAGGGAACATGGACATAGACTTTTTTTTTCTCTTTCCCTGTCATTGAGACATATGCCTGCTAAACTGGGGTGGGGGAATGTTATGTAGGGACACACCACTCCAGAGGAGTGGGATGGAAGGGTTAGGGGGGTAGAAGTTGGGAAGGTGGGATTGGGAATGGTGGAAAGAGGACATTATGATGGAGATGTAACCTGAAGCAATAAATAAATTAAAAAAAAGAAAATATCAAAAAAGAAAAATATACTAAAAAAAACAAAACAAAGAATTGGATTCTTATGAAAATTAAATTTTCTCTCCTTGTTTCAAGGCAGAGACCTTCCAATTCATGTGACTCTCAACATGCCTGCTTATCTTTATTAAAATTTCTTCTTATGATGGGATACTTATGAAGTCCTTTTCCCATGATTACTTTCATTCCTTTGTCTATATGCATGTGTATGAAGTGTGTGTGAATGACCATGCAGGGACCATGTTTGTGCCAAAGCATTCAGAGGACAACCTTTGGTGTCAGTCCTTGAATTCTGTCTTTCTCCTCCTCCTCCTCCTCCTCCTCCTCTTCTTCTTGTTCTTCTTCTTCTTTTTGAGGGAGGTTCTATTCTTTGCCACTGCATGCACTATGATAGCTGGCTGGTGGCCTTCCAACAATTATCTCCACATTCTATGCTCCATCTTGTTAAGGGAGTTCTGGGATTATAGATATGAGTTACCAAGTTCAGCTTTACACAGCTTCTGGGAATCCAGACTCAGATCCTTATACTCATGCAACAAAAGCTTAATCTGCTGATCCACCTCGTCAGCCCTTGTTTATTTTTATAAATATTCCATGTGAGGTACTGGGACTAGGCTGCAATTTTTGAGGATTACCAATCAATCCTTGTGGAACATGCAAAAAAAACTAAAAGAAAAATTCTTTTAGTATCGGTATCACCTGGAACAGCAGAAACCACTTAGGAACTATGAAGTCACACCACAGTAACCCAGATCTATATCTCAAAAGTGAAAGAACAGCAAGAAAACTTGAAAACTACCTGACACCAATGTTTTAAGAAAGGTTTGCCTGTGACTAGTGTTCCTTCTGCACTGGGGCAGAATGACTTTGAGGACAGGCAGACTGGTTATGTGAACAGTGCAACACTCCTAGCAACAGCTCGAAGTAGGCTAGTGAAAGAAGGACAAAGTCGAGAGTGAAAACCTTCTTGCAGGGAGATAGATGATAGCCAGAATTCTGTGTAGGAGACTCTCAGTCTTCCTGGTTATTGAACTGTCAATTATAGTAACTGCAAGCAACTTAAGAAGAAGAAATGGAGCCAGCTTCTACTAATTATTTTATTACTACAAGGTACTTGTGAGTTAACTTTCCCTTCTTCCCAGCAGTGCAATTCTAGATATTACCTGACAGTTTAAAAATAGGCTATTGCATGGGTGTTTTAAATCAGTGAGCTCTAGAAGTGCTAGGTCTATGGGCTGTTATTATGTCTTAAGAAAAATCAAAGTCAAGGAAGGAATTGTTCCATGTGAAAAAATTAAAAAGTGTTTACAAAAGCTCATATGCAGAACCTTTGAGAGCCCATAAAACTCTGATATAGAGTGTGTGAGTCGCTAACATGGTAGCAGGGTGTAGCAAGCAGTATTTGTAACAATCTTAATTTATGATGTGTCAATAATCATTGTTTCCTCCAGAGTATCTTTTTGAGGAACACATCAGGGATGTACTCTTTTAAACAATTTCATCCTGCTTTATTTCCTTTTCCTCTGATACATCCCACCTCAGCTCTTAAGCCCCCTTAATATAAAGAGCCCATTACAGATGAGATGGGCAATTCCCTGGGGACCTGTGAGCTTTTGTGCAGTGGTATTGGCATCTCCATTAGAAACACTGAGGCAAGTGGAGATGTGGTACACTATTCTATGAATGGATCCATTCCCAGGAGACAAGAAGGAGAAAAGGAAATCTATGAGTTTGCCATCTCAAGGTAAACGGTCAAATATGCTGCTAGACCTATGGGCATGGCAAAGTCATTCTTGTAGCTGAACACACCACATAAAAGGCACTTTGCTACAGGCATCCAAAAAGGGAACTATCATGTGTGAAAATGCAGTGGCAACTTCCCCAGGGAGTCAGATTTTCCCCCAAAATTATTTTTCCATATATGGCTTGTTCCTTATTTCATGTGCCCAGGTATTGGTAAATTCAGCATTCAGTAGTTAATATATTTGCCCACACCTGAGGACTCCTATGCTTATACCACAGAAAGCATGCTGTAGGAGTTTTGAAACACATGCTTCCTTGGTTCTAATCTCTGAGCCTTAGTTTTCTTATCTATAAAATACCAATGATTATAATAACTTTCCTAAAAACAGTGTCACAAGACCTAGGGCTGAGCATAAAAGTCATGTCCAAAAAGTGTTGCAATAAATGATAAGAAATTATATAAATAATAAATAAATAATCTAGAATCTTTATAAACAGTTTCCTTCATTTTCATGTTGTTTTTTAATTTACTGAGGAACTTCAAGTTTTCCTCCACCCCACAATTTTGAGCTACACCCAAGCCCAACATTGACATGTTTTTGAGACAAAGGTAATGGCATATTGTTATAAACATGGGTGACTGGAAAGAATGAATAAAGATGAATTTAGGATTTTAAGGTTAGTTTTGGACAGACATTTCAGACAACAATGTGCAATGTTTAATTTTACATGTCAACTTAAGTGGGTTCAAGATTCTCGGATTAATCACGTTCTGAGTGTTCCTGGGTAATATTTCTAGAGGAGATTAATATTTGCATCTCTGAATTTAGCAAGATAGGTGGCTTTCCTCTGTGTGGTGTGATCCTCCTGTTCAACTTAGTTTTTAAGTAGAACAAAAGACAGAAGTAGGAGGGATCTATGCCTTTGTTGCACACCTGCTGTGTGACAACATCTATTCTTCTCCTCTCACCTTCCACTGGGATTCCCTCATTGGTTCTCCAGCTTGAATTTCATGACTGACATTCCACGCCTTCTCCTACCTTTATGATTACATGAGCCAGTTGTTCATAATAAATCTCTTTCATCCTTTGGTGTAGTTCATCAAATAGAGGTTGGTTTAATTCATTGTATACTACAATGAATACTTTGGCAGTAAAATGATGCTGTATGTTTGTAAAAAAATCTGCGAAACAGAGAATTCACAAAGGAGGAATCCCTAATGGCTGAGAGATACTTGAAGAAATGCTCAGCATCCTTAATCACCAGAGAAATCCAAATCAAGACAACTCTAAGATTTCATCTCACACCTGTCAGAATGGCTAAGATCAAAAACTCAAATGACAATACACGCTGGCAAGGTTGTAGAGAAAGGGGAACACTACTCCATTGCTGGTGGGAGTGCAAGTTTATACAACCACTATGGAAATCAGTCTCATGATATCTTAGAAAACTTGGAATATCCCTACCTCAAGACCCAGCCATACCACTTCTGGGTATATATCCAAATGATTCCTTACCAAACCACAAGGACATTTCCTCATCTATGTTCATAGCAGCCTTATTTGTAATAGCTAGAAACTGGAAACAATCCAGATGTCCCTAAACCAAAGAATGAATAAAAACACTGTGGTACATCTACACAATGGAATACTACTCAGCCATCAGAAAAAACGAAATCATGCAATTTGCATCCAAATGGATGGAACTAGAGAAGCTCATCCTGAGTGAGCCAACCCAGACTTGAAAGAATGCACATGGCATCTATTCACTTATAATCAGATTTTAGCCATATAGTACAGGATAATACAACCAGTGCACCAAAGGGAACTGGAACATAGACTTTGTTTCCTGTCAATAAGACACTTTTCCCTAGTGGTGCTGTCTTGTAGGCCCCCAGTTTATGAGGAGGCTCTTGGCCCTCATAGGGCTACTGAACTGGGGCAGGGGACTGTTATGTAGGGACACTCCACTCCAGAGGAGTGGGATGGAAGGGATAGGGGGTAGATGGTGGGAGGGTGGGACTGGGAGGGGTGGAGAGAGGGCACTGTAATGAAGATGTAACCTGAAGTAATAAATAAATATTTTTAAAAATCTGACATGGCCTTCACCTTCGGTAACTTGTGAGGCAATTTAATGATAAATTAATTTGCTGATCATATAGTATTTATTAATATGTCATAATTGACAGAAAAATAACTAAAAATGGTGTGTGCATGGGAAAGACAGTAAGTTAAAACAGTACTCATGAACTGATAGATTTTGTACGAATATTGAGTAATTGAAATATCTATCAATATTTACCATTTTAAAATAAATATACTCTTAAACAAATCTACTCACAAATTGTACAGTTCTGACAACTTTCAGGAAGACAATTGTCTTCCTCTTAGATGAATGATTTCTGAATGGCAGTAGGGAAGCTATAAACCATGCCTGAAGTTCTTAGCTTTCTATTTGTCAATGTAATATTTTTTTATATGTGAAGAACCCTTGGCCATATACGGGCTTCTGAACAGACATTGCACATCAGATTTCTTATATTGACATTCAGTAAACTTGTACAGCCTCACAGCATTTTCCTTCAAGGAACATCTCCCCTATATTCCACTATGTCAGTGATTCTCAACCCTCTGAATGTTGCGACCCTTTAACCTTATGCTGTGGTGACTCCCAATCATAAAATTATTTCATTCCTGCTTCATAACTGCAATTTTGCTATGGTTATGAATTGTAATGTAAGTGTCTGTGTTTTCTGATGGTCTTAGGTGACCCCTGTAAAGGGGTCATTTGATCCCCAAAGGGGCCACAACCCACAGGTTTAAGCTGCTGCTCTAGCAAACTATGGTTCTCATGGTTCTGACAAAGGTGATGTGCATTTATATCAGAGAGGTTTGGCTCCATACAATTAATTCCAGACCCTTTTAGCTATTATCAATATGTTTCAGTTATAATATCTCTTTGGAGCTCACCTGGTATCCATCTCTAAAAGGGCTCTAAGTCCTTAATGCTTACATTATTTCAGAATTCCCTAAACGCCATTTAAATGCATTGTCTATATCACTGAGTTGCAATTTAATATAGGTCGCTGTGCTGGTTACTTTTTACTACTAACTCAACGAAACCTAGAATCACCTGGGAAGAGTCTTAATTGGGGAGTTTGAGGGCAAGTTGGCCTGTGAGCATATCTGTGGGGGCTTGTCTTGGCTGTTACTTGGTATAGAAAGGCCTGTCCAATGGTGATAACACCATTCCATCGATGCTGGTGAAGAGAGCTCCTGAATGGTATAAGAAAGGGTATAATCTGGGAACAAGCAACCAAGAAAGCAAAGACCCATGCATTTATTTTCTCTTTGCTCTTGACTATTGATGTGATGCTCTAAGGTCAGTCCCATCTTGGCTTCACCACAATAATAGACTATAACCTAGAACTGTAAGCTAAATAAAAATAAATAAATCCTCTTTCTTCATCAAGTTGCTTTTTGCCAGTGTATTTTATCATAGCAACTGAAATGAAACACAAACAGCTATGTCACAAAATCCTCTGCTTCTGTAATGCCCTGTTAAGTCTGCATCTGGAGGCATGATGGTGTTGCCTCACATGGGACAGGACAGAGGACGAGATACAGCATGGAATGAAGTCTTGCATTAGAAGAGGACTGACCTTTCAGAGCAAATGTGTTCATCTGAATCCATGCAAAGATAAACTGTGTAAGGAGAGATGGTTCAAGCTTGACTATGTGTCAGGGCCTTTTGGAATTCTGCTAGTCTCTGAAATTTTTCCCCTTTGCAAACTCAGGTAAGCAATTAAAAAATAAAAATCAAACCCCAATAAATTCTTGCTTGTCACAGGGTTACTGTGAAAATTAAATCAACGAACTTACACAAAGCACTTAACGCAGTGATTGATACATAATAAGCACCCGATAAATGATGGGTATTATTAGAATAGTTGGTAAATGAGAGGCTACAACGAAGGGCTCCTGGATTTTAGAAATAAAGTACCCTCCATGAGAGAAACTGGGGAAAAAAATAAACACACAAAAAAATGAGATTAACTATCTGTGGAATTAGTTCTCCTATGATCAGCTCTGTGAGACTGTGGAGTCTTGGGAAACACCCCAGTCCAATCAAGCTGGCTGAAGCATCATATTACAAAGGCCCAGCGGGAACTTGATTGATGGAAGAGAAGTCTGGAGCCCAATCAATTATATTAGCATAACAGAAGAAAGGGTGTCTCCAGAGAACTAATGGACTCTAGAAAAAAGAAAGGTCAAACTTAGAGAGTTTACTATTTTTCATTCAGTGTTGTAGGAGGGGAGAGAAATGAAGATGGACAGACTATAGATAAAGAAAGACAGAATAGAAATAAAAAGAAAGGGAAGTAGGAAAACACAGAAGGTCAAAGACAGGTAATGGTAGATGGAGAATCACAGAGGAACCAAGAAACATGGAAAGAGGGAGTTCCAGAATAGGGAAACAGAGCTAAGATGGTCTAACTGATTCTCCACGAAGACAGTCATGCCTCTGTCCCCTTCTGCCAAACTATTTGTGATTGCTATCTCACCTTAGAAGTTAAGGGCCATTTCAATGGATGGATATCTTGTGCCATTCAGCAGCCAAACTCATAGTAGAATGTGAGAGGAGTGAATTTCCCAGGGAAGGCTTGCCCTCCTCCTTCTGGCTCTGGAATGGAACTGGCTGAGTTTACAAGAGTTCAGAAGTACAGCAGGTCACTGCTGGTCAGTGTGCTCAGATTCTTTTGTAAATATCCTACACTAGAAACACACAAACACATTTCTCTTTCCACAATGTCAGAATTTATTGAAAAACAGTAAACTCACAAGCTCTGTTTTTGTTTGTTTGTTTGTTTTTGACTGCTATTTACCAAATACTCCCACTTTCCTTTGGTAGTTGGCTGTTGGCAAGCACTGGTATTTTATTCCAATCTTAAGTATAAATATTCACTCTTAGACCACACATTACATATCACAGGAATTATATCCACACTTGCCTCACAAAATGGCTGAAAAGGGGTTAAAAAAGCTGTCCCAGAGTTCGAGGAGTTCAAAGAGGTAGGCAGCAGAAATACAGATGGATTCAGATGCAAGGAGAGTCACTGTAGGTGGCTAAATAATTTATGAAGAAATCAGTTGGAGAGCTGCTGGACGCATAGAGATGACCTACAAGGTCTCAGCATTAAGCACAGACTTCCAATGTATATAAGGTAGAGTACAGTAGGAGCAAGGCACAATATTGAGTCCTGACAGACTCATGGATAGGTGGAAAGACAAACAGACAGTCATTTGAGTGAGCCACATCAAGAAAGGGAGACCTGGTTCCAGCAAGATGGTTTAGTAAGTAAAGGTGTGTGTCAAGTCTTAGTTTAATTAACACAACCTATATGGAAGGAGTGAAGACTCTCAAAAGTAGTCCACTGATCTCCATACACACGTGCTCATGCCTGCATGTGAATGGAAGCATGAGTCTGCTCAAGCATGCACACACACACACACACACACACACACATAAACACACACACAATAAATAAGTAAATAATTAAGTAATCAAATAAATAAATGTGCAGTAAAATGTCTCTTAAAAACTAAAAGGAGTACCACCTTGGTCAGAAGCCACAAGTGTATCTGGGGGTTCTCTGTCTCATGATCCCTTGACAAATACATTAGGCAGTCAGATAATTAGACATGTCAATGTGGGCATTGCCAGCAGGGTGTTAGTTGTTTTTTCTCTTTATAGGGATCAGGTGAAGGTGTTTCATACCTTATCACTGATTCACTAAGTTCTAGGACATATCTTTTTCAATATGGTTTTATCATGCTCATTTACCTTGATAGGTTTATGGGCAATACCTTTCTACCTGTAGAGATGATAATTTATCAATTTGTGCTTCATGGTTGCTGATAGGCAGGTGACAGTATCTACAGGCATAATCAGGATTCATAATCATTGTGCCTTTTTATTTATACTCAAAATGGAGTCACCCAGGACCAGGTACAGCCTATATGTCACTGTTTTACCCATGGAACAGCAATTGAGATTGTAGCACAGATATCCACCTATGTGCTTCTATGAATGCTCATTTTCTACCCATTCAATACAGAACACTGGAAAATTTGTGACATTTGGAAAATGAGTGACAGATAAATTTATTTTTCTAGAATGTTCAGTTCCAGGATTAAATGATTGTATACAAATTCTGAATACTTGATGCCAGTCTTCAGCCACCAGCACAGTAGGCTGTTTGGAGTAGGGGTTCTGTAAGGCGTGTAACTGGTTTTAATTTTATGATTACAGACAAATCATTGGTAACTTTGTGAAAGGAAATGAGAGTCCATTTTGTTACACATTAGTCCATGTGCCAAGATATGAAGCAAAGCAATGACCTATTTCTGTGCCTGGTGTGACTCAGTAAAGTAAGAAATTGGAGCAGTCCTGCACCTACATAAGAGAAAAATAGGAACAATTACCATTTGTTTGGAAGCTTTCAATGTACTATATGCCTCAGTCTTGTTACATAGAGCCTACTTAATTTATATCATTAAGATAGAAGCTTTTTTGTTCCTTTTGTAATTATAGTATAATAAATAAAACACATATTTGGACTTTGGTTTTGGTTCCTGACTCTGAATTCCAAAATGTTTTAGGATATCTTGAGTGATGGATATCCTATATATGCTAACAAGCTAACTCACAGCTAGAGTAGTTGAGAAGGTTAGACTTCTTAGCACTATTTGCAGCCCTCTACTTCTGGGAAGATGGTTTGTGCTGGAGAGGGCAGAGAATTCTACATAGTATATCTTCTATCTGGCTCTTACTGAACTATACTTTATGGCAAGCATAAATACAAGGCCCATGAGAGTCTAATGATCTATTTAACCTGAGAAAGGGACCCTCAACTTAGATTGAGTTAGAAGTACAAGTGGGTACTGGTATTTGTGGCTGGTTTCTACCAGGTGATGTAAGATGAAGCCCTCATTTATGAAGTCTGTATTAAACTGCGTTAGTTGGTATCAGTATTAGATAGTTGTATACTTACTTGGAATTAGAAGTATGGAGGATCAGAGGTATAATAATTAAGAAATGTTAAATCAGGCATATATTTGAGTAGTTCTATAACAGATCAAGCAAATACTGACAGAGAAAAATAATCTAGACCCAGAATCTGGACCATTGGGACTACATACTGGGAAAAAGCTCAGTAACTTTGTACATACTGCTGTTTTGCATTCTGGGTAGAGAGCAGTCATCTGAAATCTCATAATCTGGGAATTTCTGAGTTACTTCCTTCTCTCATCAGAGGTATTGAACATCAGTGCTGGGGAACTCTGTCCATTTCTAAGACGAGCAGGAGTAAAATGCCACTGAGCTCCAAAATACTATATTTGTTTACATTTTAAATCTCAAACTTTGAGATGTTGGTGGGAAGGTGTAATTTTATCAGTTTGTATTTGTGAGAAATTATCCATATGAACTTTCTCCCAAACACACACACACACACACACACACACACACACACACACACACACACA
>CAJQZJ010009840.1:3361312-3432344 GCA_907164525.1 Lophiomys imhausi
CACACACACACACACACACACACACACACACACACACACACACACACCTAGACTAAGGGGGTAGATAAAGGACTAAACTTGAGCTGAATCAAATAATTGGATTATTTGAAAACAGCAGGGACTTATTTGGTAATAAAAGTTCTATCACATATTTTCAAGATCTCCATTTTTTTCCTGAAGGGACTGATAGATTAATATAAGTTAGATTTAGTGAATATATAGGTTTCTGATACAGTCTTTTAATTCGGGGCATGAAGATCAACACTGCTGTGAGCAATTAGCTTATCAGCTTATGGATGAAGTCAGGTGAAATGAGGGGAGTCTCTTTGGACTGAAAAACAAGGTTGAAGCCAGGTGAAAGAAGGAAAGACTTTATGACCTGGCATTGCTTTCAACTGCTAAGTGGGCAGAGCCCAAATTAAGCTGAAGCAGGTGGAACAAGGAGTGATCCTATTTAAGGACAAGTGGATGACGCCAGAGGGGCGCGTGCGTGCTAAGGGCCCCCGATATGAGAGAGCTCCGAGAGTCCTGCTGGAGAAAGTTCTGGTAGACCAATGGCCAGATCTCCCTGAGGCAGAAGGAAGCTGGTGAGCAGAGAAAGCCTCGGCAAGACAGCAAAAGGCCAAGGACTAAACCCTGTGGCTCAGCTTTTGCCTAGAGGGGTTTGACCTGTCCGAACAGTGGCCTGAACGGAACTGTGGCCAGCTTTAAAGACTGAGGCAGAGCGGCAGAGTTGCTGATACGAAGGAAGTAAGTTGGCCTACAGACGCTGAGGTCTCCCAGAGAGAAGAAAGCCTCAAACCTTATTTAAAGTGAGACTTCGATAGCCAGTTTACCCTGACGAACCTGCGTCTGAGCTATTCCAGAAAAAGGACTGCTAAGTGCGTTAAAGAGTCTACCCCGAGACTGGTTTCCTGACGACTGAGGACCTGCCCCAGAGACTGTATCATTCTAAAAGGGTATGAAAGTAATTGTTATGATTATCAATAGGTTTAGCGGATAGGTTAAAGGGGTTGTAGGAATTTATAGGATTAATAGTTAAGAAATTGCTGGTGTTTGTTATAAGTGAATTTAGTAATAAATAAGAGTTAAATAATAATTTAAAAGTTCGGTTTCAGGAACTTTCTCCCAAACACACACACACACACACACACACACACACACACACACACACACACACCTAGACTAAGGGGGTAGATAAAGGACTAAACTTGAGCTGAATCAAATAATTGGATTATTTGAAAACAGCAGGGACTTATTTGGTAATAAAAGTTCTATCACATATTTTCAAGATCTCCATTTTTTTCCCTCTCAGATTCAAGGATTTCTCCTTTGTGGAAATCCTTGCCATTGGGTCTATGTGGGAAGCACTTCTTGTCAGAAAGCCGATTCTGGCACAAGTTAACAAGCAGACATATTACAATTAAAATAAACACTTGAGGAATTTCCTCTCCTGGAGGGCTTGAAGATTAAAGGTTTAAAAATGCTGTTTCTTAAAATAAGAAGATGGGGTAAGTTTATCTCTAGATTTAGAACTATCAACCATCAAACATGCACTGACTATTTGCAGCACAGGGGGTACCACTTCCAGTAGGCAGAGGGCTAAGTGAGGGGCAATTCCTAATCCAAACAAGTTTCCTGTCTTTTTATGCCAATGAAAGATTCCCTGAGAGAGAATGTACCAAGCAATAAATTGTACATTTCTCTATCAGCTGGGGTCCATTAGAACAAATAAAAGCCACTCTAGTCATTTTAACATTCAGAACATAATGTAGACTTGGGGAGACAAGTACTGGATGAGTAAAAAACAAAAGTGCTTTGTGGGGTTACATAGATACACGAACATGAGAAAGCAGATGGTATCAGGTAGGGGATACAAAGGGAGAAGGAGGGAATATTAGAACCTAGAAGCTTGGAAGTAGAACCCAGAGCTTCTGAACCTGCAAGTAAATGAGACTGAGAACTTTAAGACAATGAAATTCACCCTGGAAGCTTGAAGATTATTTTACTTGTGTTTGCATGTATAGGTGTGTGGAGGTGTGTGTGCATATGTGTATGCATTCAAAGGTGAGGTGCATATGTTTGAAGCTAAGTGTTTGTGTGAAGGCAGGTATAACCTGTGTGGAAGTGGGTGTGGGTATGAAGGTGTGTGTGTTCGTATGTGTATATGTGGAGGTGGGTGTGTATGCATGTTAAAATGGTGTGTAGGGGCACAGGGCACTGCAAATGGAATTATTCATTTCAATAAGAGTGAAGAATCATTGTGAAGTAAAGCTTTCCTAGGAACAGGAAGCAAACCAAGACACTCTATTCCAAATCTCCCAGTCTTCCCTCTCCTCTAGGACAAAACAAGGAAAGAAATGACTAGGTAAGAAACGGGGGTCTCCACCTCCCAGCAATGGGCAAAGAGACACCTTATTGTTGGTGATGGTGTTCTTATATCAGTGAGGGGCAGAGTATATGGCAGTCCTTTGTGCTTCCTAGCTTGAGGCCTTGCTTCGTGGTCAAAGCTGTCTGATGCCTAGGATTCATAAAAATCAAATCAAATCTAGACAGCACAGGTGGAGGAAGACAGGCAGAGAATGTGGACCATGATGCGATCCAAAGACCTGTCCTCCAGCACAATGCACAGGCAGACCATTGACACCTGTTTGCTGTCACTCCACAAAGCATGGATGGAGAATGTCACCCAGAGGCCCACCAGCCATGTGCCCAGCCTTTGGTGGGAGCCACCACAATATATGAGTATGTGGTGGTCAGATAGGAGAGAAAGAGCAGTGAAGCAGTTTGAGCATTACGAAGAGAGATGGAGCTGGAGATGTGAAGGTGGAGAGGAGTAGCTTGTTGTGAGTGGCCAGCTCTGCCATGTGGAGCCAGGGTGAAGTCCCATTTTGAGCTGCTGCTGAGGACCATGTCTGGGTCTGTGGTTATGAAGCTCCAGGGGTCAGGGTCAATGCCCATGGTTCATATTACCATTAGAGAACATGGGGACTCCCCAGTCGGAGATGCTTCTAGGAATCAAGTGGAGGTTCAGTGGCTCTGCATAGCTGGCCCCACCCCTCAGTGGATGTGGTGCTCTGCAGAACTTGCCGCATCCCTCAGTGCTGGCAGCACATGGGAGAGCTGGCCCTGCACCTTGATCACATAGCACAGTGGAACTGGCCTTTGTGCTGGGGTGTGGGTGAGCTGGCCCCTAGGGGATAGATGAGGGAGACCTAACTCTGACACTTGTCTGCAATGGGGTGGCATGGACATAGAGCTGATGCTTGCCCTTGGCACCTCAGATTATGAATTCAGGAGAGCTAGCCCTGACCCTCACCAGGGAGAGTGGGTCCTGCACCTTACCTGAACAGCACAACAGAGCTGACCCTGGCAGTGGTGCACAGGTGAGCCAGCCTTGAGGGTGTGAGAGTGGGAGAGCTGGCCCAGCCCCTCACAGCTAGAGCACATTGGAGAGTGGACCCCAGTGACCTGACTGGGCAGCAAAGTGAAGCAGGCTCTGGAGGCATGGGTGTGGATAAGTGGGCCCTGATGGCATGAGAGTAGGAGAGCTGACTCTGCCTCCTGCTGATGGCAGCATTGGGAGGCCTAGCTTGAGGAGTGCTGGAGAGCTCACCCTGTTGGTGCAGATAAGGGAGAGCTGGCATGCTGACCAACTTGGTTGCCACCCAAGCCCAGATCCCACGGCTCTGAGTTGGACCACCCCAAAATCTATATCATCTGTGAATGATTAGGATTCCTGAAGGGGTCAGCCTGCTGATCCAGGGCTGTAGGAGCTCCATGACACAGGGCAGCAATGGGATGAACTGGAGGAGCCCTGGTGAGGATACAGTGCTGATGGTGTCACAGAAGCCAGAGTTCTTGGGTCAAACTGATGACTCATTGCAATGAACATTTGCAAGTGAAGATGTGTGGACAGAAAGACCTCCTGTGGGACACACTGTGACATTATAGCTTCCACCATGAGAAGTTTTTATGCTTTTGGTTTTGTTTGTTTATTTTTGTGTGTGTGTACTTTTGTTTTGGGGGGGAGGTTGCCAGGGTGAAGGGTGGATGTGAATGGACTAGGAAATGAGCGAGGGACTGGGTTATGTGATGTGAAACTCACAGGGAATCAATAAAAAGTAAAAAGAAAAAAAAAAGAAATGGAGCTTTCAGGGTCCTGGGTTTACTTAGCACTGCAGAAAAGAATAAAATAATAGTAAATTAAGAGATCTAAACAATACCTTATAAGATGTTGAAAAGAATCTTCATAGGAAATTTTTATTTATGATTTGAGGAAAAAACTACTTAGCTTTTAGGGAAGGTTTTATGGACAATAGTGATCAGATAGTTTTGCTAAAGCTCAGGCATGTTTCACTGAATGTCATTCATTGAACAAAATTATAAAGCCTTCTAGGTGCTAGTCCCTTGGTAAACATTGAATAAAAGAATGTACAGGATACAATAGATATTTGTCTTCACAGAAATTTTATTTAGAAAAAAAGAGAAAAAATAATGAACAACAACCCAAAGTCGAGGTACTAATATATGAATGCAGGAAACAAGACAGGATAAAGTCATCAAGAGACATGGTCAGTAAGCACCTGAGACCATTTGGAAAGGCAGTCTTAGAGAAGACCACATTTGCTGGGGGGCGCATGCATCACACCTTTAATCCCAGAACTTGGGAGGCAGACCTCTGTGAGCTTGAGGCCAGCCTGGTCTACAAAGCAAGTCCAGGACAGTCAGGGATATTACACAGAGAAACCCTGTGTCAAAAAACCAAAATCCCCCAAAATAAAAATAAATAAATAAACAAACAAACAAACAAACAAACAAACAAATAAACAAATAAGTGAATAAATAAATAAATAAATAAAAATCACATTTGAGTGGAAACTTAAATGGTGAGGCCAGATTTTGCAAATGAGTCTGGCTGCCCCAGTTCAGCCTAGATCAAGAAAGTACCAATCCCACCTGGAAGGAGCAGAGCACCTGTGCTGGAGGGCCGTGGTGTACTGCTCAACCAAGAGGCGTGAGAAGACACAAGGCAGGAGAAACAATTTGTCACAGAGTTTTTGAAGGTGGTGATAAGGATTGATCAACACTTTCCTGTCATGTGAAAATTGGACTGTGGTGACACAAAAGAGGTGTAAGGAAATCAAAGTCCTGGTAAGGGCTTCTGGACTTCAACCTGTTCCATTTCTGGCCTGAGTCTGTCCATATGTCCTTAGGCAAATGGTGGTTCCCTAATCACTAAAGATCACCATATTGCAGCTGAATTTAGTAGACACCTGATTGGCAGAGCATACTAGAGACGAGAATTCCTAGATACAGTGATTTTCTGCATAGTCTCCCAAGAAGTTGAAACTACAGGCATGTGCCACCATGTCCTGAAAGTGTGTAACCCAGGGTGGCAGGGTGGCCCATACTCATGATCCTCCTGTCTGTGTCCAGTATTTCATATACATACATACATATATACATATATATTCATTATCACAAAGGGTGGCATTCTGAGCTCTGGATTCAGGTGGTAACTGCAAATAAGTAAAATGACAATCTCTGCTATGTTTTCTTTTAATATCTGCCAAAATAATGAGCTTTTAAAAGATTATTCTAAAGGGAAAATGGAGTACATGGCAGGGCACTGAGCTATCACATAGATAACAACATTGCTTATGTTTGTAGTATATGTGCTCATTGCAATATTGTGATATGAAAATATTTCAAGAGAAATTTAGGGATGTGTTGTGAGAAGCATGTAAGTTCTAGATACCTGCTTTAGGACTTTGTTTTCTTTTTTTAATGTTTATTTATTACTTCAGGTTACATCTACATCACAGTGCCCTCTTTCCATCTCTCAGTCCCACCCTCCAAACCTCTACCCCCTCTCCCTTCTATCCAACTCTTCCAGAGTGAGGTGTCCCTACATATCAGTCCCCCACCCCAGTTCAGCACTCATATGAGGGCAAAGAGCTTCCTTATTCACTGGGGACCTACATGGCAACACCACTAGGGCAAAGTATCTCATTAACAGGTAAAACATCTATGTTCCTGTTCCTTTTGGTGCATTGGTTGTAGTATAGTTATCCTGTACTATATGGCTAAAATACGATTATAAGTGACTAGATGCCATGTGCATCCTCAGTCTGGGTTAGCTCACTCAGCATGAGCTTTTCTAGTTCCATCCATTTGGCTGCAAATTACATGATTTCGTTTTTTCTGATGGCTGAATAGTATTCCCTTGTATAGATGTACCATGGTTTTTTTTAATCCATTCCTCTGTTGAGGGACATGTGGATTGTTTCCAGTTTCTAGCTATTACAAATAAGGCTGCCTTGAACATAGATGAGGAAACTTCCTTATGGTTTGGTGAGGAATTATTTGGATGTATACCCAGAAGTGGTATGGCTGGGTCTTGAGGTAGAGCTAATTCAGGTAAGTATACTAGATATAAGAAATAAGATATCTTACTGATTTTTTTGTGAATTTTGCATCATGCACCTTGCTCCCTCTCATCTCTCACCTCCCTTCAGACCCACCCTCTAAACTTAAAACCTCTCCCAACATAAATAAAACATTCTTATTGTGGAAGCTGTATTGTGTCTCACTGTGTCCCACAATGTTCTATTTTGTCCACATGTTTTTGCTTGCAAATGTTCATTATGATGATTCCTTGGTCTAGTACCAGGCCTCTGGCTTCTGTTACTTAGTCAGTACTGGAACATCACTGGGACTCCTCTCAGATATACTGTTGTTGTCCTGTGTCATGGAGATCCTTTAGTTTTGAGTTATGAAACTAGACTCTTCACGTACTCCAGCAATTCATCCATGGGGTATATGTTGGTGCGGGCCAACTCAAAACCCTGGTTCTGGGCCTGCAATCCAGGGCCAGTTTGGCTGTGCTACCCAGGTAAGGTGCAGGACATGTTCTCCAAAGTGTCACAGCAGGTAAGGGGCTAGATTAGTTCTCCTCCTCTCATGGCCCATCAGGGCCAACTCTCACATCTGTTGCCTGTGTTTAGGGAATCAGAGAGTGGAGGGGATCTCTCTCTCTCTCTCACCAATACCACTGGAAAGATGTCAAAAGGCAGGGCTGGCTATTCCACGGTCACACCTTCTGGGGTGGTTCACACACATCCTCCACATGCAGGGCCAGCTGTACTGTGTTGTGCAGGCTAGGTTCAAGGGTTCCTCTCCTGAGTCTTCCAGCATGTGAGGGGCAGGACCAGATCTCCTGTCTGCCATTGGTGGTGAGGCCAAAAGGCAGAGGAGGGGAATCTCTCCTTCTGCAATACCACCACAAAGCAGATAAAAGTCAGGTCTGGCTTTTCCACACTCACACCCTTGGGGCTGGCTCACCACACCCCCATATCCAGGGCCAGATGTACTCTTCTGGCCAGATGAGGTTCAGGGCCTGCTCTCCAGAATGCTGCAACATGTGAGGGGAAGTGACAGCTTTCCTGCTCTTGTGGCACCATCATCAGGGTCATATCTCCTATCTACCACTGGGGTAAGGGCAAAAGGGAGGGGAGGGGATCTCTCCCTTGACAACACCACCACAAAGCAAACAAAAGATAGGGCTGGCTTTCCCATGCTCACTCCCTCAGGGCTGGCTCACCCACAACCCCCACATCCAGGGCCAGGCAGAGTTCTTCTGCTCTCTGGCTTACTTCTTATCCTGGGAGCCCATCTGAGATAGGCTGGTGCTGGACTTCTGGTCGTCATATGCCAGTTCCTTTTTTGGGCCCCATGGTGCCAAACTGATGTTGGTCTCCGCCTTGATTTTTTTTTCCAGGAATGCTAGACAACTATTCATTCAGATGTTCATAGGTCAGGACACTGAATGTAGACATAGCCTCTCTCCTCTCTGCCACCTACTGATGCGCATGTGACACAGCAGCCATGTCTGCAATGCCTCTAAGGTCAGTTCTAGCTATCTGTTAATCAACTAGAGAAATTTGGTAGAATGTTGGTTGTATGTTACACATTGCATGGGAGATATAGGACTACAAATATTTGCTAGAAGACCAAATGGAAAGGATTAGTTCACAGATATGTTGTATATCTGTGTTTGTTGTTTCAGTATTCACAATAACCAGTGAATAACCAATATATATGTAAGGGAGTATGTATGCACACATTACACAAACACACACACATATGTTTGTATGTTTATAACATCAAAGTAGAAAGGGGATCTTAGGAAGGAAGCAAGTGGAGAAGAGAGGGGAATATCAGAGGTAATGGAATATATGTGACAAGAAAGCAGAGGGGAGATGATTTAGAGGGAAGAATGTTCTAGAAATGGAGTCATGGAGGGAAAATACAAAAAAATATTATCATCTACATGCATAAATTATGGCATAATTAAGCCCACTACTTTGTTTATTGACTAAAATTTAAAAAAACCTAAAAATTGTAAACAAATACAGTAAGTGGAACTAGCTCTTGGATTAGCATCTTTTGTTTAATTTGGCAACAGGAAGTGGAAACTCTCAATATTATTGGACCTGTATGAGCATAGAGAGGTTTTGATGTTGTTTGGCATTACCATTTCTGCTGCTCGATGAGTGTAGCATTGAGGCTGTAGATGGCTAAGGTATTTTGTGCTGGGAGGGAAGTGCTGAGTATATTTACAGGTCAGCAATAAGAGGCAAAGAAAGGAGAAATTCTTAGTGTGGAAACTCCCTGAGCTGAAAATAAAATAGGAATTAACAAAATATTCTGTGGAACAGAGATCAAGTTGTGTTTAAATAAGAGAAGGAAAAACAAATTATGTCCCAACCATGCATTAATATCTGAAAACTTCTTAGAACCAATTTCTTCCAACTTTACATTTAGACATGAGGGGCTGAGTTTCTGAGCAATTAATACCTAAGTCAAGCTCACAGTTGCTTAGTATACAAATGGTGAATATAACTGCATCTTGTGCCCATCCTCCTCTTAGATCATGAATATTGTATAGCACATGCTGTGAAACTGCACTTTCAATTTCTAGGATGAGAGAATCTTAAAAAGGCTTTTACACATACAAATGGAACAAAGCATGTGATGCTTTATTCAGAATTAAGACTGATGGTCAGGGAAAGAATAAAGATCCAGGCAAACCAATTGGCCAGCTTTGGTTTGCTCAGTATTCATGGGACAAAGCCTGAAAAAGCACAGCCAATAACCTTGTCAGCTGAGACACACAGCAGTAAGTGAACCCAGCTACAAGCAAAGAGAATTTATGATAAAATGTGTAATGGGCTGTTTATCTTCCTTGTCATGTTTCTAATGATAACTGTACTGCTTCTTTCTCTTGTCACCTATTTAAGGAGGGACAAAAAGACGGGAGAGATGGGATGCACTTGGAGAGGCCATACAAATAGACAAATACCAGGAAGCCACGATGTTCACAGACTGTATCAGTTTTAACTTAGAGTTCTACCTTCCTAGAATCTAAGGATCTATAGATGCGTTGTCTTAGTTAGGGTTTCTATTGCTTTGATAAAACACTGTAATCAAAAGCAACTTAGGGAAGATAGATTTTATTTTAGATTTGTACTCTTACCTCCACACATGTGCAGTGATATTTGCACATGCATACCCACATACATGAACATGCACATTCATACATTTTGCACATATACACACATACTGAAAAACTAAATTAAACAAAGAAGTCATTCTATTAAGAGTACTTAAGCAAATAAAGTCAGAAAGTAGTAACCTATCATCTATCTATTGATTATCTATTATCTATCATCTATTTATCATATATCTACCTATCATTGATCTATCAATCAATCTATATCTATCTATCTATCTCCATAGCAACTTTTCTGTCCATGATCGATCTTCCCACGTGTCAATCCATTCACCCATACATCTTTCCCTATGGAATATTATTGTAAAATGATAAGGCAATCAGGGTGATTTTATTACATGTATCAGTGTGGGCTCTATTTCTCTTGAACTGTTTTTGTGAATGTGGAATATGACAGCTCAAAACACCAAAGGTGACAGCAACATTTCACTTGACATTGACATTGCCCAATAGGATAATTACAGTGTTATTGTATGATATTATATGTATTATGCGCACACATAATGAAATCTGTATAATTAAATCCATCACTGACTATAGCAAATGCATTTCAGCAGGCTTCTGCAATTCACACTTCTCTAGTACCTTAAGAAATATTGGCCACATCATGCATTCTCAGATGAAGGCCAAGACTCTCTCTGTTATTCTTTTCTTCATCTTCACTTCTGCACTTTTCTGCATATGGGTTAATACTTTTATGCCATTTCACAGTTCCCATGATTTTCTTTCAGTTTCCAATTTATCTCACCTCACAGTATTCATAATTGTATACTTACTTATCTTACATAGTAATTGGACTAGAGATCAGAAAGGTCCATAACTTTCTTAAAGATTCTTAGGTTTGTACCAACACATACCCTTTAGCCCAGGATTTAAATCTGGAATAATTTGAGGACATATTCGTCCTAGTGTGTCATTTATCCTGAATAATCCTAGAGAGGTTTACTTCTCTGAAGAGTTGTTCTCTTTTGAAAATTACCTTCTCTTTCTTTCTGTTCTCCAGCTTGTGGCACACTCTGTGGGATTTTGTACAGATATGACAACATTGTCCAAAGTTTGAGAAAGACCTCTGGACAAACAAAAGGCAAACATACCATATTTACCTGCCAGGTACAAACATGCAAATGTGATTCTTGAATGGATGCTATAGTTAAAGCTGTCCTCTCTGGGTTTTCTTTTTCACTTGGCTCTGGAGGTGGGTCACAAATGCCAAATTTGCCTGATTTAGTCTGTTTTTATCATCCATTGATTAGAGGAGTGGGCTTCGTGAAGATCCTTTTTAGAGAAAGTGCAGCATTAACCTTCTCTCTGAGCCTCATGAAATACGAGTGTTAGACTGCATTACTTTTAATAGCCTTCTAGATTCTGGAAATTTGTGGTCACCTTGTCTACCCTTTGCAGGAAGCATCTGAGGAGAACCGGCTTTGGTCTGATGCCTCAGAAGAATAGGTTTCTAATTCCATCAAGGGCCACAGAATCTAGTGTTTCCAGTAAGGGATATGCAACCTTTTCTTCATTCTAGGCACTTTATTATCTACTAAATCCACTGTGTATTTTGTTATGTGTCATGTAGTCCTTTGAGTCTGCAGTAGGAACTTTCAGCTACAGCGTCCCAACATCCACAGTGCTTCCCATTCATGCCCAAGAATTTCCTGATATAAGAGAGTGAGTGAGTATCACTTAACAATCTTGTGGTCCTGGGTCTACTCATTTTTTCAAGCATCTTCACACCAACTCACATACCAATTATCCTTTCTTTTGTTTATTTCCATTGTGCTGTAGCTTAGGAAAGGTGAGACAAAGATATAGCACATGCCTTGAAGATAGCTATGCTAATGCCCCACTAATCAGCACAGATGCTGTCCTGCATAAACCTTAACAATCTGTGAATTGTTGTCAATTCATGATGCTCACAGGAGAAGAGAGTCCCAAATGGAACTGCTAGGCCTGCACCACACAGCAATCTGAAGATGTTGTTGACTATTCTACTCCCTACCCACACAACCGCCACTCAATCACCACCTCTTACATCTAGATTACTCTCTAAACTAGAAAGAAAGGTTTTTTGGCTACTTTTGTGATCAGATTTCTTGATAGAAGCAATTTAAGGGAGAATGGGTTTATTTTGACTCATGGTTTCAGAGGGCTCTGTCCCTGTGGCAGGAATTAATGGGGTTGTGGCTCAGTTCCTGGTGGAGAGAGCTGTGGTATCTGTTCTCACTGCAAGCCAGGGAGCAAAGAGAGCAAGACACAAAGGAGGGTTAACTGTCAAAGGCCCATTTCTATTGACCTACCTCAGTTAGCTACTATCTACTTCCTAAAGGCTCAACAGACTTTTGGTTGGTTCCATGAGCTGAGGCACTGAAAACGTAAGACTATGGGAGACATTTAGATCTAAGCCATGCTGTTTTACAGGCTGGGCTTTTGAAATGGAAATTTTAAGATCTTATTATCTCTCAGATAGAGTCCATCCTTAGGAATACACATTTCAACCCAGCCTGCTTCACCCCTTGCAGCAAGGAAGGTGTAGTGCAGCACTAGCAGGGGCATAGGTGACAGCTCCTGGATTCCCCATGACTCCAACTCTAGCTAACTTGCTTTCACCACTCACTGAAAAGAAAGAGTCATATCATCATCCTATCAACTGAAAAGGATGGTCTAGGACTCCATGTCCAAAGAAAATAAGGACTTTGCTGCTTTGTTTTAACATTTATTTATTCAGTCATATCTTGTTATAAGGATATATACTTCTATATATATATACTTCTATATACTGGGAAATTTCAGTTCCATGTATATAAAACCCCATTTTAGTCACTGTTTCCATGCCTATGGAGAAGTAAGTACTTAGTCTTTCCATTAATTACAATACTTCATGATACATGCTCTGTGGAAAGTTTCTATGACTTCCCCAGATGTTTGAGTGTGAAAAGACCAACCTTTTCTGATGAGGTAGGTTTTTTTTTTTTTTTTTTTCTAACAGAAGTAACCTTTGAACTTTTGTGGCGAGCAAGACCATTAGCATTGACTGGATGAGTACATTTTCTGCTGCTGCTAACCTATATGCCATTGTAACCGAACTTTTAAATTATTATTTAACTCTTATTTATTTATTACTAAATTCACTTATAACAAACACCAACAATTTCTTAACTATTAATCCTATAAATTCCTACAACCCCTTTAACCTATCCACTAAACCTATTGATAATTATAACAACTACTTTCATAACCTTTTAGAATGATACAGTCTCTGGGGCAGGTCCTCAGTCGTCAGGAACACAGTCTTTGTTGTAGATTCTTTAACACACTTAGCAGTCCTTTTTCTGGATCTCTCAGATGCAGGTTCGTCAGGGTAAGTTGGTTATTGCAGTCTCACCTTAAATAAGGCTTCATGCTTTCTTCCCTGTGGGAGACCCCAGCCGTCTGCAGGCCAACTTACTTCTTTTGAATCAGGAACTCAGCTGCTCTGTCTCAGTCCTTAAAGCCAGGCACAGTTTCCTTTAGGCCACTGATCGGACAGATCAAACCCCTCCAGGCAAAAGCTGAGCCACAGGGTCCAGTCCTTGGCCTTTTGGTGTCTTGCTCAGGCTTTCTTTGCTCACCGGCTTCTTTCTGCTTCAGGGAGAGAGCTGGCCATCAATGGACAGCCCTTTTTACAGCAGGACTCTTGGAGCTCTCTAGCATCAGGGGCCTCTTCTTCTTCTGGGCTCCATGCACTGTCCTTAAATAGGAGGAACTCTGTTTCAGCTTAATTTGGGCTCCGCCCACTTAGCAGCTGAAAACAATGTCAGGCCAGATACTTTGTTTCTTCAAGTCCATTAAGTCTTTCCTGTTTTTGCTGACTTCATGCTGATAATGCTCTTCAGGCCCCGAATTAAGAGACAGTATCAGAAACTCCTATATATTTTCTAAATCTAATTTATCTAACCCCTACATGCCATTGTGCCAAAAATATGACCCCCCTCAAAACTCAGACACCCTCATCCAAAGAACAGAGAAAGAGAATACATATTTTACATAATTGGGAGAATCGTGAATGCCATGAATGAACTATATAAAGCACTTAGCAAGGTGCCTGACACAAGGTTAGTAGCTCTTTTCAATAATGTTACTTTATCACCAAGGGACAAATGATCAAGAGAGAAAGGGAAGGACAACTGAGAAGATAAAATACCATATGCAAGGGGATGAGGGATGATTGCATTCATGCTATCCATGGACTTTCAGAGCTGCAAGATCTAAAGCAGACACAGTATGAGAGGGAGGCTGTTTGGGTGTTTACTGAATAGCAGACATTTCACACTTGCACTGCCAAACCCTATTTTTACAATCCTGACATTGACCTCCAAACTATGTTATATTTTCCTCACTTCTCCATTGGACTATCACATTCAAAGACTAACCCTTCTTCTCCCGGAACACTGTCATTAGATGACAAATTGATCATCTGATTGCTATCTCAGTATTTGGAAATTGTTATTAGGTTCCAGAAAAGGACTTTCTGTTACAAATCTGAAGATATTTATATATTTCTGTGCCAAGGCCTGTATTTATTTCACTTGGTAGATTTGTATAGAATATTGGACAAAGCTCCATCAATGTGCAGTCATAAAAAGGTAAAATCAAATGTAACACATTCCATTGATCATGGGGAAATAATGGCAGGGTTGATACAAGATTAACCACAGGCTCTTTGAAAAAAAAGCTAGTCATGTTTTTCATCATATAACACACAGAGGGAGATATATTGTTACTAGCTCCAAATCTTAAGCTGCAGTTGCTGTATGAGGAATAAAGGTGGGAAGGCAGGGAGAAGAATAGACTCTCTTCTCCATATTTAAAGTGGACAGCATTTCTGGGCAGGAGACAGACTGGAGGGTCCCTTCTCCTCATTCCCCGTTTTGACCAGGGCTGAGTATGTGATTGCTGAGGAGGAAAACATACAGAAGATGTAAACCCAATGTGAAAAATCTCTTCTCTTGCATATTCTAAGTGGTTCCTTAATATTTTAAAGGCCAGCATGGAGTTGGGACCAGAAAAGGTTAATGTGTTCAGTTCACAAGCAGACAAACAGAAGTTCAGGTATTATAACAAAACTCCTGAGGTCCATTCCAGCACCTGGGGAAAGATCTGGGTTAATCTATTTCAATTTTATTTTATTTTCAGTTCCCTTTTTGTTCTTTAGATGAGTTCCATTCCTCTTTAGTAGAGAAACCCTTGCTGTATCAAATGCCCTCTCTGGGTTTCAGAACTTCATTAATTAGCATCTTTTAAATGGTTGGGTAATATTCTCTTCTCCTTTTCCAAGCCATTTCCCCAAGTCCTAATTTTAATAAAGCTGGTGTTCATGAACGTTTGAATTTTAAAACCCTTGGTTATAAGAAAGACAGAGGATGCATTTTAAAAGAGAGCCAGTCAGGGATAACTCAGATGAGGAACAGGAATTCTGATTTTATGAATCTACTTTTAAAGTTCCAATATTATCTTAAGACATTTTCTTTTTTTTTTAATGTCTCTTTAAGATACAACAGAGACCAACCCAAAAGATCTGTAGGCTTGATTAGTGGCTAATGTCTCTGGGGAAGAATTAGAAGAGTTTCTCAGCCACATTTTGATATAGGTGACAATTCCACTTAAAATGATATAATAATATATTTTAAAATAGATAAGCCCTGCATTTCAGGAGGCAAAGGGGAATCGTCTAAGAGATTTTTGAAAAGGAAAACTTCTACTAACTACTCCTTAAGATCCCAATTGTTCATAAAATTTATGTAATCTAGCAAAGAAGATGCTTGCGAATATACACTATTAGAGGCAAGATGGTTGGAAAAATGACTTCATGGTTACCCTTGTGCCTTGATGCAGCATTGTTTGTTTCCCCAGTGACTGCGATAACATCATAACCAGGTACAGTTCTACAGAGCCTGCAGCACCCCTAGGCAGCTTCAGGTAGCAGTGATGCTATCTGCTGTTGCTAGGGCAACACAAAACCTTGACCCTCTGAAATCTGCCAGGCAGAGTGTAGAAATACCGATCTTAAGTCCTTTTCAGAGGTCTGCTGTTGATTAAAGAGATAGAATTCTGTGTCTAGCTACAAACAAATATAAAGTTCATACACACATGCAAATAAACATATAGCATAAAAATAATACATATTTTTACCAGATGCCATCTTTCTGTAGATAGAGGATAGCATAGTGAATGGAGTTTTTAGTCTCCTCCATGGAATCTGTCAGTTGGTAGTTAGTTGGGGCTTGTTTTCCCCAGTTCTCCTAGTGCCAACCATCCATCAGGATTCATTCTCTTTTGGATCAAGAGGAGAACACTTGGCAGTCATCTTTAAAACATTTTTATGTGCAGAAAAAGTTCAAGGTCTGGAACAGTGACAGGGCCTTGGGTCTTCCTAAGGCTGTAGAACTGAAGAAAGATAAATGAGGTTATCTCTGCCTCTCTTATCCGCATCTCACCTTCTCTCTGTCTATACTGACAGCTGTCTTGGGCATGAGTGAGTTTTATATTATGGAGCCCTTTTAGTTGTCTTATCTGCTTAATATCTTCTGTGTGTTGGAGTTTGCCTAGGTTATTTTTTGCCTAATCCATTATTTCTTCTATCTTGTGTGTATATGAAAAAGAAAGCAGAAGGCCTCTGGATGTATACTCATTGGCTTGTGATGTCCTTAAATGACTCCATGACAGAGCTAGAGGCAATAGAACTAACTCATTACCCAAAGTTTATCATGTCCTTTCATCACTATGTAAATTCCCCAGTTATCTTCAAGAATAGTCTCCATGTCTTTTAATACCCTGCCCATTAGAGAATCATTGTGGGAAAGAGTCATTTCACCATGTCACTGTTCATCAGAGAAGTCAATTTGTGGAAGGTTATTTGTAAGAAGTGATTTAGGGATTGGAAATCTTCATTTTAATGGAGGACCAGTTTCTGAACCCTTAGCAACAAGCTAGGGTCAATATTTCCATCTATGCACACTTTCAAAGATAGCCAATGAAGAGTTTATGCTGTTATTGATAACTACATATGTTCTCACTTCCTCAAGTTTAGACTTTGTTATTGCTCAATTATTATTCCTCTTTCACAAGGTTATTTTTATTATTCTAATATTCTTCAATATGTTATATGGGAAATCTCACTATTCAGAACATATTAGTCCTATTTACTTGCAATCACCCTCTCTTAGTGCTGGTACAAGACTGTGGGAGGATTACCTAAGAGAAAGGTGTGTGATGCTTTTCTCAGTGCAAATGATAAGGCTCTCTTGCCCTCAGCACATACATAATGGAGAGAATTAGAACATTACTGGGCGTCAAAACAGGATAAACTACATTGGAAGTGTACTTGGCTTATGGTGAAATATCCTTTTCATGATTCCACCTCTTACAAAAGAGAATGAATCCTTTATTCATCTCTTCTGGCAATTGTATTTGGGGGAACAATTGCTAGTTATTTCCAGACATCCCACAGGTAGGGATATTGGATTCCATTGAGGATTTGATGAAGCAACTAAGCTCTTAGCTTCTTTATGGTGTTAAATGTCATTTTGCTGACTAATCAGCATGTTTTCTGAATGAATGTACTCTACCATCTGCAATTTGTTTACTTAGCTATTTGAGATCCATTCCTTCAAAGGTAAAGAGTGGGACTTTCAAGAAGACATCTGAAATGTGTTATCAGAATCTTGCTTGTTACTTACAGAGGCAGGAACTATTAAAAGGCAAAGAACTTGGAGAAAAAGAGAACTTAGTTGCTTTGGATCACTGATTATCATCCCTGAATTGATGTAATTTACTTAAATTGCTAAAGGGAACTTAGAGTTCCAGGTTGTGCATTCAGCTTATAACCACTTTTATGTTCCTGCCAGTTAGACTCTCTCTAAAGCCTCTGTTTGACTTTCAAAGGTCAATTCAGTGAAGCGCGAGGGATGAAAAATCCAAATTTTCAAAACAGATCAATTAGTGGACCAGTATTGCTACTATAGAAAAAAATCACAACATGGCTCTTTAAGTAAAACAATTCTTCCCTTGTGAGTTTGAAATAGAATTTGATTCTCCGCCTCTCCATTGCATAACTGAAGAAACTGAGATTAGAACTGTCTCCCAAATATAAAATTTTGATTCACACACAACCTTTCAGGCATGTATGCATTATGGAACAGATGATATGCTTTGCACTGCAGAGAATGATGTCAATGACACAAATTCTCAGTGGGAAAACTGTCATAGATTTGAGATTCTGCTATGAAATCCATGAATTCCCCCAAGTTACTGCTATAAGTGAACTAGGCCTTTTATGTGAAGCCGAAAACTCTTTCCAGTTTCCTCTCACATTACTACACTAAGAGTAGCCATCTTCTGGAAATATCTCAGTGCACACCCACATACCACAGACACATGATTCAGCTAGTACAGAAAAGAGAAGTGAAGGACATGGGCAATTATATATAGGTTATTGTAACAGTAAATTTTATTTATCACACATATATTTATTAAAATTTAACAATTATCTAGCCTATAAAATTCATAAATCCTAAACCCAAACCCTAACTCTGAAACCTAGCACCTAATACTTCTTAGAACCTATAATACAAGCAAATCCATCTCCTCTCCAGACCCAAAAAGGGTCAAGATCAGAGGGTGAAACTTTCCGAAGAGATTAAAGTGAGTTTCTCTGCCCAACTAGGAAAATGCTGCTGAGTGGGTCAGGAACAAGAAAGAGTACTCTGTCCATGTGAATCCTGCCTTAAATATCTTCACCTGTCAGCAGAAGCTTTCATGCACTTCCAAGTCATGCCTTTGGGCAGTGCCATTCAGATGCTTTTCGCTGTGAAATTGACAGGAGGCCTCTGGAGGGTGGGCACCTCAGGGGACATGTCATGCTCCTAGCCCTAAGATCAAAGAGGTCCTGGTCTTTGGCGAGTTCCCAAGGACAAGTCATTTTGGAAGTAAGTCTTTTATCTTAAAGTCCAGGCTTTTGCCTTCCCTATGCTATTATATGCTAACACTAAACCTACCACAGGTTATATACAATTGTACAGAGTTTATATATAATTGTAAATAAGTTATATACTGATTGTTGCTTTCTTACTTGTCTACCAAAAAATGTCACTGCCCAAATTGGTCCTATTTGTGATTGACTCCATTTTCTTGGGTTGAGTATAGAAGCCTAGGAGTAGATCCCGGTCTAATCAATTCATTTACATCTTCCCTTTATAAAATTTGTTTCCAATGTCATAGACAAAAACCAAGTGATACTGGCTACTGGAACCAAAAAATAATGGGGACTTGGAAATTATAACTATTGTCAATTATATACACCACGATAAGAAAACAAAGCTAATATACAATAGTTTGGAAAGGATGGTTAAATATGTGACATCCAGAATCCGTGTGGCTGGGAGAGTTCCTGCTTGGAAGTTTTCAGTATGTCTATGATCCCAACTCTACTTCAGTACAGCCATTTTAATATATGTAGCTTCATGGTGAACTTTCTATTTATCATAGTCATAAAGGATTTTGATTTCTTGTGCAACTTAAGGAGCAGTAAGAATACTGTGGTGCCTTCTTTAAACAACCCTCCAGGATGTTAGTTTAGTTTCATCATTTACATACAGGTCTTAATAATAAAATAATAATATAATTGACATTTCCCAACTGGAGCATCCTAGGCCTTAGAAATTCATCTACTTGAGGAAACTCTCAAACAATGGATTGGGTGGGTATCACTTTATACTTCATTTTATTTTATGCAAAGATGTAGGACTTACAGCCCCTTCAAGACTACTTTTTAATATAATTTAGCTTTTTTCGTGTGTGTGTGTGTGTGTGTGTGTGTGTGTGTGTGTGTGTGTGTGTGTATGTGCTGGTGTGTACAGGTGCCCACAGAGGACAAAGGAATTGGATTTCCCTGGAGCTAGTATTACAGGCAGTTGTGAGCCATCTAACATGGTAGCTGGGAACCAAACTCATTCTCTGCAAGAGGATACTGCAGAACTATTGGAGTCTTCCTTCCCTAGTCTGGATGTTAAACTGAGCCCTTCACACTTACAAAGATAATTCACTTATAAGAAAGTCTTTCTAAGGCAGGTTTATTCAACAGTTGAGTCAAGGGAAACATTTTCATCATGGACCACTTAAGAAGTCTGACAGACAAAATCCTCTAAATCCTTAAGAACACCATCTTGAATACCCTTGATCCCTGAGCTGCCATTCCAGACATTCTGCCACCATGACTTTATTTTTAAAAAGAATTTTTACTGGTATGTCTATTCCAGGTCAAGTCTTGCTCCCAAGAGGATAACACTAACTAGTTTCAATGAAGGAAAAAATAAAAAAGAAACTCGGGTGGGTATGAAGATAAGGGTAGAGAGATTGGACATGAGAGAAGTTGGGAGTGAAGGGGAGCAAAACTGACCAAAATACATTGAATGACATCTCAGAGATTTAGTAAAAATATTATTAATTTTTCTCTTCTTTTTCCCTTCTATACTTTACTTTGGAATCTTTTTATTTAATTCCTTTCCTCTCATTATTTTTTCCTTCTCTAAAGAAATCTTTTCCTATCCTTCAGGCAATTCAGATTTCTCTTCTTTGAAAGCTTGCCAACAGCTGGAGCCTAGGTCAGACTTTCTCAATGTGGACTTAATGAGCCCTTTCTCAAGCCCAGTGCATTCCATAAACAGAAGTTTAACAGAGATGGTTAAGGTGACAGTGGTGAGGAAGCCTTAGTAGTGGTTCCTGAATCTCACTACTTTCATATATCTGTCTGCTCACACCACCTGGAGTCCATGGCATCAGGTATTTGCAATCATCCCTTCAGAGTGCCCAGACTATGAATGTGCCTCATGTTCAGCAGATGTCAGGGAGGATCTGATCTCCTCTAGTCTACCTCATCTAAAGCATAAGGAGGAGAGAGGAGACTGCTTCACACAATGGGGATTTAGGTGAGAATATATTTGGAGATAAATTGGAAGAGGAAGAGAAGAAGAAAAAAGAAAAAGAAAGATGAAAAGAAGAAGAAGGAGGAGGAGGAGAAGGAGGAAGAGAAGAAGAAACCAAAGAATGTTGAAGTGGGACAATGATAAGAGACTTAATTAACTCACTGTTCTGGGACTGAGAGAAAAGACCTTAGGGTTACAGCTTATACTTACGTGTTAAAGACAGGAATCTAATCACAGTAAGGTTTGAACCATGGTGACATCTGTCAAGAAAAGAGACCTGTTTGTTAGGACCAGTTACTGGGTTTAGAGGTGAAGCCATATGAGTTGTTCTCTGGTAAGGGTTTGGAATTGGCTTTTAGAATATGTTTGATGTTCCTTTTGGTCTGTTGGTTGTAGGATAGTTATCCTGTATTATATGACTAAAATCCAGTTATAAGTCAATAGATGCCATGTTCATCTTTCTGGGTCTGGGTTAACTCACTCAGGATGAACTTTTCTAGATCCATCCATTTGGCAGCAGATAGCATGATTTCCTTGTTTCTGATGGCTTGTTACCTGTTAGTGGTTCACTTTGTCTTAGTGGAGCTGCCATTAGGCCCCTAGTGCAAGAGGAAGCTCTTAGCCCTCATATGACTGCTGAATTGAAAGGGGGTAATATGTAGGGGAACCCCACACCAGAGGAGTAGGATATGTGGGAGAAGGGGGATAGGGTAGGAGGGTAGGACCAGGAGGGGTAGAGGGAGGAGGCTGTGATGGAGATGTTACTTGATGTAATAAATAAACATAAAAAAAAGAATATGTTTGCTGAAGAAAACAGATGAGTGGAAATGTGACTAGAAGATTCCAAAAAGGAAGTAGAAAAGGTGTGTTTGTGTGTGTGTGATGATTGTGGGAGTTCTTTTTTTTTTTTTTTTTTTTTTCGAGACAGGGTTTCTCTGTGTAGCCCTAGCTGTCCTGGACTCACTTTGTAGATCAGGCTGGCCTCGAACTCACAAAGATCCACCTGTCTCTTCCTCCCAAGTGCTGGGATTAAAGGCGTGCACCACCACCGCCCAGCCAATTGTGGGAGTTCTTAAAAACAACATTAGGAAAATAAAAAGTTAGTGAAAAGAGACAACAAGAATGAAAAGAAAACTGAATGAGTGAACAGGAAGTTCAATAAAGTTAACTTAACTGGAATTATGAAAACTAGGGAAGGAACTTGACATAGAGTGAAGACGCATGCTGAGAAGCCATTTGGGATTTTTACCACAGTTTTCTTTCATTTTCATTCATAATGTGTTGTTATAATTTGAATGTTTGTGTCATCTTTACCTTCAAATTTTAAGTTCAAACTTATGTCCCCAGTATGGTGGCCTTAAGAGGTAGGTCTTGGAATACAATTAAGTCCTAAGAGTTCTGTCCTTATTAGAGGCATCAATCATTTTATAAAAAGGCTGAACATAATGGCTCATGCCTGAGAATGAAATCTAAGAATTTCAGAAACCGAAACAGGAAGCCGTATCAGGAGTTTGGGCCAGCCTGGGCTACCCAGTGAGATGAGAGCAAATGTGAGGGTGAGAGTGTGGGAAGTACAGCTGCTTCTTCGTCTTCTTCTTCATGGCAGAACACAGGAAGCACCGACTTTGAGGCAGAGAATGAACTTACACCAGAAACTGAATCTTTTGACTCTTTTGGTGCCTTGCTCTTGAACTTCCTAGTGTCAGGATTGAGACCAAATCACACTTATGTAGTTTGTAAATTCCCTGTTTGTTTGTTTGTTTGTTTTTTAAATCATGTACCAAAAGTACTAAAGAAAGTCATTTGAATGAACTCCTTTATGATGCATTGCTACAGTCCCAGTATTATGGCTTGATTATGCAAAAGGAGAAACTGAGGGAAAGAGGCATGATGGCCTAGACCTCATTGTACCATTGCCAATATGTGCTTCTGAGTACTTGACATCTCTCTCAATAGAAGAGCCACTCTTGGTGGCATTATCCCATCCACCTAGGGGAGCTGAGCAGTCATGAAGCAGTTCCAGGCTGGTCTGGCCTCCTGGCAGAGAGAATCAAATTTATTAAAAAGTAGTCCAATTGCTGGAACTGCTCAAATAGTTTCAGAGACTGTAGCACAATTGGAACAAATGAGAAATAAGAAAGTTTGTTTCTTTGCATTACCATAGAAACAGACAACTGAAAAGTTAAAAAATAACACACACACACACACACACACACACACACACACACACACAAGCTGTTTATATGACTTGTCTAATTTCAAGCAAATGGATATCATTTTGGGTTGGAGCTGAAATGAAAGTCTAAGCCAGTTGTTCAAGGACTGTATAAAAGTGGCCCCAAATCAAACACACATCAGGGCATTTGTCTTCATTGCCCATGTTTCTAGAAATAAGCCTGAGGCAGAAATTGTGGATTTTCTTTATCTTACTTTGGATAGTGAGGGATGGAGACAAACAGGTGTTAAAGAGGCTTACTGAATAGAGTAGGGAGATCTGATGACATCAGATCACAAAAGTTTAGCTTAGAGGTGACAGTAGCACACAGTTGAGGCTTGTTACTTCTACTTAGGTTGCTTAATTGAGGCAGCCATCATGAAACAACTGGGGACTTGTTTATGGCTTCATAACCCACTGAGCTCTGTGCATGCCCTTGGCATGCTAACCAGAAATACTAGAAGGCCTCCTCGCATGATAATCTATTTTCACAACCAAAACACATTACATTAGTAAAATAGCTAAGCAAAGTAGGGGTGAAGAACACCAAGAGTTTAAATAATACAGCAAGATGAATTAAAAAAAAAAACCAGACAGTGTGATTGAGTATTCTTTAAGTTTGACTTCTATTTATCAGTATGTACTTAATTATAAAGATCAGCTGCATTGCCTAACAGCGCTCTTACATGATTGGAGATTATCTCTTGGGTACACTTCCCCTCGGCCAACATCTTCTTCCTTCTAGTTCAATCCCAGCAAATGTCAATAAAGAGTCCAAATCCCTCCAGGTGCCTTATGACCAGTGGATTCTGGAACACTGTGTTCTAAGTAACTCTTAGAGTGACTGTTTCTACCCTTTTAGAGAAAATTGATCCCATGGCCAAGGCAACAAGAACCTTAGGAACTGGTGGTAAACATGCTTCATTGATGTTTGTGGCTATTATGAAGGAGGTTGTTTCCCTTGTTTCTTTCTCAGCCCATTTGTTCTTTGTATAAAGAAGGGCTTCTGATTTTTCTGAGTTAATTTTGTATCCAGCCACTTTGCTGAAGGTGTTTATCAGCTGTAAGAGTTCTCTGGTGGAATTTTTGGGGTCGCTTATGTATACTATCATATCATCTGCAAATAGGGATAATTTGATTTCTTCGTTTCCGATGTTTATCCCCTTGATCTCCTTTAGTTGTCTTATTGCTCTAGCAAGAACTTCAAGTACTATATGGAAGAGATATGGTGAAAGTGGACATCATTGTCTTGTCCCTGAGTTTAGAGGAAATGCTTAAAGTTTCTCACCATTTATTTTGATGTTGGCCACTGGCCTGCTGTATATTGCCTTTATTATTTCTAGGTACGGCCCTTGTATGCCCGTTCTCTCCAGAACTTTTAGCATGAAGGGGTGTTGAATTTTGTGAAATGCTTTTTCTGCATCTAGCGAGATTATCATGTGGTTTTTTCTTTCATCTTGTTTATATGGTGAATGACGTTGATAGATTTTCGTATGTTGAACCATCCCTGCATCCCTTGGATGAAGCCTACTTGATCATGGTGTATGATACTTTTGATGTGTTCTTGAATTCGGTTTGCTAGTATTTTATTAAGTATTTTTGCATCTATGTTCATGAGGGAGATTGGTCTGAAGTTCTCTTTCTTTGTTAGGTCTTTGTGTGGTTTAGGAATCAGGGTGACTGTGGCCTCATAGAATGAGTTTGGCAATGTTCTTTCAGATTCTATTTTGTGAAAGAGTTTGAAAAGTATTGGTGTTAGCTCCCCTTTGAAGGTCCGGTAGAATTCCATGCTAAAGCCATCTGGCCCTGGGCTTTTTTTGGTTGGGAGATTTTTAATGACTGTTTCTATTTCCTTGAGGGTTATAGGGCTGTTTAATCTGTTTATCTGATCTTGATTAAGCTTCAGTAGGTGGAATCTATCAAGAAAATTGTCCATTTCACTTAAGTTTTCAAATTTGGTGGAGTATAGATTTTTAAAGTAGAATCCAAATATTCTCTGGATTTCCTCAATGTCTGTTGTTATTTCTCCCTTTTCATTTCTGATTTTGTTGATTTGTGTTTTCTCCCTCTGTCTTTTAGTTAATTTGGCTAAGGGTCTGTCTATTTTGTTGATTTTCTCGAAGAACCAACTCTTGGTTTCCTTGATTCTTTGTATAGTTCTTTTTGTTTCTAAGTTGTTGATTTCAGCCCTAAGTTTGATGATCTCCTGCCTTCTGCTCCTCTTGGGAGTGTTTGCTTCTTTTTTTTTCCAATTCACCCAGTTTAGCTGTTAATTCGCTAATATGAGCTGTCACAATTTTCTTTTTGAGGGCACTTAATGCTTTGAACTTTCCTCGTAGCACAGATTTCATTGTGTCCCATAGGTTTGGGTATGTTGTGTCTTCATTTTCGTTGGATTTTAAGAAGTGTTTGATTTCCTTCTTTATTTCTTCCCTGACCCAGTTGTCCTCTAGTAAAGAGTTGTTCAATTTCCATGTGAGTGTAGAATTTCTGTTGATTCTTTCGCTATTGAAGTCCAGCCTTATTCCATGGTGGTCTGATAAGATACAAGGGGTTATTTCAATTTTCTTGTATCTATTGAGGCTATCTTTGTGTCCAACTATATGGTCAATTTTGGAGAAAGTTCCGTGAGGTGCTGAGAAGAAGGTGTATTCTTTTGTGTTTGGGTGAAACGTTCTGTAGATATCTGTTAGGTCCATTTGGTTCATGATCTCTGTTAGACTCATTATTTCTCTGTTTGGCTTCTGTCTTGATGATCTGTCCATAGTTGTGAGTGGGGTGTTGAAATCTCCCACTATTAAAGTGTTTGGATCGATGTGCAATTTAAGTTTTAGAAGCGTTTCTTTTGTAGGTGCCTTTGTATTTGGGGCATAGATGTTCAATATTGAGATGACCTCTTGGTGGATATTTCCTTTAATGAGTATGTAATGCCCTTCTCTGTCTTTTTTTATTAACTTCAATTGGAAGTCTATTTTGTGATATTAGGGTGGCTACTCCAGCTTGTTTCCTGGATCCATTTGCTTGGAAGACCTTTTCCCAGCCCTTTAATCTGAGGTAGTGTTTATCTTCAAGAGTGAGATGTGTTTCTTGTATACAGCAAAAAGATGGGTCTTGTTTACGGATCCAGTCTGGGGGTAACTCTAACCAAGCAAGTAAAAGACCTGTACAACAAGAACTTCAAGCCCTTGAAGAAAGAAATGGAAGAGGCCTTTAGAAGATGGAAAGATCTCCCATGCTCATGGATAGGTAGGATCAACATAATAAAAATGGCCATCCTACCAAAAGCAATATATAGATTCAATGCAATTCCTATCAAAACACCAACACAATTTTTTGTAGACTTGGAAAGAGCTGGCCTCAATTTCATATGGAACAACAAAAAGCCCAGAATAGCTAAATCAATCCTGTACAATAAAAAAACATCTGGAGGTATTACCATCCCATATTTCAAGCTGTACTACAGAGCAATAGTTGTAAAAACAGCATGGTATTGGTATAGAAACAGACCAGTAGATCAATGGAATCGAATTGAAGATCCAGAAATAGACCCACACACTTATGGCCACCTAATTTTTGACAAAGAAGCCAAAACAGCACATTGGAAGAAGGACAGCATCTTCAACAAATGGTGCTGGTCCAACTGGATGTCCATTTGTAAAAGAATGAAGCTAGACCCATACCTATCACCTTGTACAAAACTTAAGTCCAAGTGGATCAAAGACCTTAACATAAGGCCGGTCACACTAAATCTACTAGAAGAAAAAGTGGGAGAAACCCTCGAACTAATTGGCACAGGCGACAACTTCCTGAACAGAACACCAACAGCTCAGGACTTGAGATCAACAATCAATAAATGGGATCTCTTGAAACTGAAAAGCTTCTGTAAGGCAAAGGCCACTGTCATTTGAACAAAATGGCAGCCTACAGACTGGGAGAAAATCTTCACCAACCGCACATCTGACAGAGGGCTAATATCCAAAATCTACAAAGAACTCAAGAAATTAAATGCCAAGAAACCAAATAATCCAATCAAAAAATGGGGGACAGAGCTAAATAGAGAATTCACAAAGGAGGAATCCCTAATGGCTGAGAGACATTGGAAGAAATGCTCAACATCCTTAATCTTCAGAGAAATGCAACTCAAGACGACTATGAGATTCCATCTCACACCTGTCAGAATGGCTAGGATCAAAAACTCAAATGACAGCACATGCTGGCGAGGGTGTGGAGAAAGGGGTACCCTACTCCATTGCTGGTGAGAGTGCAGGCTTGTGCAACCACTATGGAGGTCAGTCTGGCGATATCTTAGAAAACTTGGAATAGCTCTGCTTCAGGACCCTGCCATAGCACTTCTGGGTATACACCCAAATGCCTCTTCACGGAATCATAAGGAAGTTTCCTCATCTATGTTTATAGCAGCCTTATTTGTAATAGCTAGATGTCCCTCAACTGAAGAATGGGTTAAAAAACTGTGGTACATCTACACAACGGAATATTATTCAGCTATCAGAAACATTGTAATCATGCAATTTGCAGCCAAATGGATGGAACTAGAAAAGCTCATCCTGAGTGAACTAACCCAGACTCAGAAGGACACATATGGCATCTATTCACTTATAGTAGGATTTTAGCTTTATAGTAGAATGTATCAATACTACAACTAACACACCAAAGAGAACTTGGACATAGACTTCTTATTTTTAATTTTTATTTTTTATTTATTTTTTATATATTAGTTATATTTTTCTATTTTTTTAGTCTTTTTTATCTATTGTATGCTTATTGATTTGTTTGTTTAGTATTTCTCTCTCCCAGGCAACGAGACACTTTTCACTGATGGTACTTCTTCATAGATCCCCAATGAATGAAGAGGCTCTTGGCCCTCATACGACCTCTCAACTGAGATGAGGGACTGTTATATAAGGACACCCCACCCCAGAGAAATGGGATGGAAGGGTTAGGAGGTAAAGAAAAAAAAATGAAATGTGATGTTTCAGCCTTTTACTACTAACTCTCATAAACTGTTTAGGATAATTAAGAAATGCAAACTAATGGTTATGCAAGCCGGTCATTCTGTTAGGTACTATGACAGCTTATTGTAGTTACTGGCTAAGCTATTCAGAAATAAACCTGCTAAGAGACAAGCAACATCTGCTTACCCTAATATAAGAGATAGATAGGGCCTCTTCAAAAACCTCAAGAGATCTACAGAATATGGCATTCAAAGATGTTTTCGTAACTTTAGATTTTTTTATATCAAGACATATCAACTCCTGACAGCATCCCCTATTTTCCTCCAAGTAGAAGATGAGCATCGAAGAATCTCCAGTGGGAGATGACTGAATTAGTCGCAAGCCTATCTCTTGGTAGGAAAAGCCCCTTGCTCCAACTGTAGACAGAATGCTGTCCAAAAAGGACAAAACCTGGAAGCAGGTAAGTCGACAGCCTAGCTCTGCCAAGACAAGGTAGGTAAGTCCTTCATAACCCCTGCTCTACAATCAATGTCTGTCAGAGAAGCAGGGCCAAATGACTGAAGAGTGATGCTGTAATGTATGGAGAGAAAATGGGAACTGTCCAGGCAGCCACTGGTATGTCATTTCTTAGTTTGGGAAGCTGCAGACCCTGTACTTTCTATAAAATCAGATATATTTATCCCTCTCAGTTCTCTGAGGTGATTGAAGAACAGATAGATAAAGTCTCATAATTAAATTTTGAGTTGTTAGCCGGGCGGTGATGGTGCACGCCTTTAATTCCAGCACTTGGGAGGCAGAGGCAGGAGGATCTTTGCGAGTTCAAGGCCAGCCTGGTCTACAAAGTGAGTCCAGGACAGCCAGGGCTACACAGAGAAACCCTGTCTCGAAAAAACAAAAAAACAAAACAAAACAAAATTTTTGAGTTGTTTAGGAGTCAAGAGAGTGTTATACATCTAAGAAGATACTTTTAAAATTGTGTTGCAATTAGTATGAATGTTGAGTCAGATATAGAACTTTAAACTCATGGAGATGTTTAGATAGTAGAATGTTAAAGTCAGGTACCAAATACATATGGACTGAACATTTGGAATGTACGTTAAGCCATATAACCCTCATAACTGTGGCCTAATTACCTCTGTTGTACTGTATTGTATTTATTATTATAAGAGAAAGTGCTATTTGTTGGACTGAAAGGAGAAACTGTAGGGGGAAATAAGATATACCTTAAACCTAAAAGAAAAAAAAAAGGGAAGAAGATGGGGGGGTTGAGGGTGGGAGGGTGGGGCTGGAGGGGGAATAGGGAGGGGACTGCGATTGAGATGTAACTTGAAGAAATAAAAAATAAAGGAAAAAAAAGAATTTCCCATTCGAAAAAATAATGACAATGAGCTCAAGCGATCCAATTTTTGAAAGCTAGACAATCGATGGTGGAGCTATGCTTCTGAAAATAGCCTTTTGGCAGTATCTTCCCTTTAGGGACTGCCTTTGTGAGTCAGCCAATCAGAACCAGCCTTATTTACATGAGCAAGCTTCTGCCTCTACAGTTCAGTCAATCTCTCTACATTCCAATGCTGCTTGAAGTCCATTCTGCACACTCATCAAAATCTTGCATAAAATCGGCTCTCTGTTTTGCTCCCTGAGGTGATGATTCATAAACAGTTTTCTTCTTGACCAGAGAATGATTCAGCATCTTGTGAGTAATGGCCGCTTCCCACAGGACCTTTTCCATGAGGATGAAGTATGACCAATGAGTGTCCCATGCTGTGGTATTTCAGGGTGCCAGGCAATTTCCTGGTGCTCTCTCTCAGCTGACTCTCATGAGAGTGCTCTCCATCGTCTCTGCCTTGTTGTCTTCATTCTTTTTACCTCCAATTGATTGACAATTTACCAAAAACAGTCTTGCAAAAATAAGCATCTTGCTTTTCAAATACTGTGTGGATGATTGTGATGGAAATAAAAAGTTCAATGAGAGGCAAGGACGAGGACAAGGCTAAGAAGGAAGAATTAGATTGTTGTGTACCTTCTTGATATTTTATAATAGTCATTGGAGCAAGAGGAACAAGCTATGTTTATGAAATTATGACTAAGAAGGTAGGGATTGGAATATTTTCTCTTTCTTGTCCCTAGAGTATTATGCTGTGGTATAATAACTGATTTTGTTGATAATGGTGTGTGTGTGTGTGTGTGTGTGTGTGTGTGTGTGTGTCTGTCTGTGTCTGTGTGTGTATCCTGGAGATGGATCACAAGACTCTGTGAATGCTAAGCACACAACCTAGGACTAATTTATGGTTCTAGCCCATGTAGTAGGTTTAAAACCCAGGAGCAACAGTGAGAAAAAGAATCTGCCACAAGGTCTGGTGACCAGAGCTCATTGGATAGGACTCATATGATAGAAAGAACCAACTTCAGCAAGTTGTCCTCTCACCTCCACAGACACTATGGCATGTACATGCCCACATAAATAAATATACAAGTAAATAATGTGATAGAAATTTAAAATATAATATTTCATTAATTATTTAATAACTTTGCACTCTGTATTTTGATGTTCACCTCCTATTCATGCCACTAACTCCTCACAGTTCCATTGGCCACTTCTCCACTCCACCTCCCTGGACTTGCTGTTATTTTTTCCTTAGGAACCCATTGAGTCCATTTTGTGTTGCTTATATTCTCATAGAATTAGGGGCTTCTACTGGAATGTGGTAGCCTTATTAGGGGGCATATATTTAAAGAAAATAGACTCCTTATTTCCCAGAAGTCAGTCATTAACTACCAGTAACTCCTTCATTAGCAGTGGGGCTCATGAAGTTTACACCCCCTCCATTGTAGAATGTTGACTGGTTTGATCTTGTGCAGGTCTTGTGAAGCCAACCACAGCTACTATGAGTTCACCAGCACAGAGGTTCTGTCATGCACAGAAGATATTGCTTTGCTCTGGAACAGGCCTCTGGCTCTTTTCTAACACATCTTCTTCAATGGTACCTGAGACTTGAACTGAGGGTGACATAGATGTGTCATTGTAGATTAGCATTTCATGGACATTTGTTATGCATACTTTGACCAAGTGTGAGTTCCTGCATTAACCACCATACATTCTACAAACAAACTTCTCTGAGGAGGTCTTAGGCCTGCACTAGTCTAGGGATAGATAGGTAAGAATTTAGAGGGCAGTTTGATACTGTATCTACTTAGCAGAATAATAGTAATAGGTTCACCCTGGGGTCTGTGGGCTCCCAACCATGAGTTCTTGGCCATAGTTCCAATGCTAGGCATGTTTTTGTCCTCATGGAGAGTTGCCCTTAGGGCTAATCATAATGGAGGTCGTTATCCTCAAAACATCCATGCCACCATTGTATACATTGTACACATATACACAGGCTTATCTCGCAAGCACAGTCATTATTGCAGCTCTCAGGCTTCATAGCTGGGTAAGACTGTTAAAACATGTAAATAGTTTAGGCCACATTTAACTTTCTCTTGAACTGTATGCCGGTTAATATCTTGTCACCTTGACACAAGCTAGAGCCATTTAGGAAAAGGAAAAGGAAGCCGCAGTTGAGAAAGATAACTCCATCAGATGTATCTGTTTTGAGCAAGAGCAGTTCTTTCTGTGGGAGTGATCAGTCCACTGTGGGTGGTGCCATCCATGGGCAAGTGGTCCTGGGTTGTATAAAAATGCACACTGGCAAGCTGCAATGAGCAAGTCAGTAAGAAGCATTGCTCCTTGGTTCCTGCTTTAATTTCTGCCTCCAAGTTCCTATCCTGTTTGAGTTTTTGCCTTGGCTACCTTCAATGATGACCATGATTGGGATCTGTAAGTAAACATTTTCCTTCCCCAAGTCATTTGTGGTTGGTGTTTTATCACAGCAATAGAAAGCAAACTAAGACAATCTGCAAAGAGTTATTTTGTTTTTTGTGAGTCATGTGTATGTATTACTGTGCCTGTATGTATTTGTTTGTATATATGTGTGGGAGCATATATGTGCATGTGTACATGTTTGTGTCTGTGTGTGTGTATGTGTGCATGTGGAGGCCAGAGGTTGATGTCAGTGTCTTCCTGGATTACTCAGGGTCTTTAAGTTGTACTAAGAGCTAACTGATTTAAATAGTCTAGCTAGCAAGTTTGTTCTGATGATCCCAGTTACACTTCCTGAGGTCTGAGATTATAGCCAGCACCTCATTTGCCCAGCACTTATGTGGATGCTGAGGATCGAAATCCCAGTCCTCAGACTTTCACAGCAAGTGTGTTCTAAACTGAGATACCTCCCCAGCCCTTAATAGTTTCTTCTAGTGTGTCCTGACTCTAGTCCTAAGACAGTGCTCTCAGAGTGTGTCCTATTTCCAGAGTCCTCTCAGTCATAAAGAAGAGATCTTTACTGCTTTGCCCCAAAATGGTCTTCGGTTGTTCCTGCACTGCCTTCTAAGGCTTTTTACATAGTGCATAAATCCTGTTCCTTTGGCCTTTGCTTTCCTCTTCAAATACAAACTTGACACCCTCCTTGCATGATGTGTAGCCTCAGTTTGGACTCCCTTTCACCTCTTTGGTTGTACTCAAGTTCTCAGAATGCTGTCCACAGAGAAATCTCATTGTGCAATGCATGTGGAAATGTTATAGGATCTCCAAGGAGATGTTGATTGTTTCAAGACTCCCTTTGGTTCTAGATTCTCCTATCCCATCCTGAAGAAACAGGTGCTCCTTTACATAACATGGAGCAATATTTGCCAAAAGCCCATTGTGAATTGGAAACTGCAAGTAAAAAAATGCAATGAATGTGCCTCACCCATAGAACATCCCGGCTCAGCAGTACAGTTCTTAAGACTATCAGTTGTTTACCTCTGTGGTCATGTGACTGACTCGGAGTTGTGATGCTGTGATGGAGCACTGAGACAATATTGTACTATATATTGGTAGCCTAAGAGAAAAATCACAATCCTAAATGTAACATGTGGTTCTTTCTATGGGATGCATCACCATTTTTTTCATATGTATGAAGGTTGAGGCATCCTAAAATGAGAATGTTTAGTACTTAATTGCTCACTGGGTGACTTGAAAATGACCTGACCATCATTAGCTCTTGTTATACTCCATTAGCAATTCCCTGTTGGTGCTAAGTCTGACTCTTATAACAATATGGTGAACCATAACTCCTGGCATCACTCTAGAATCTTCATCCAGACTGTTCCTAAAACCCACGTCCACTCACCATTTCACCCCTGGAAAGCCTTGTTTTGATTCTTGCTTTTCTCTGTGCTTTCATTTAAACTGTTGATTTTTTCACAAAGGTGTTTGGGCTTGCCTTAGTAGTTGGAGTGATATTCCATAGAAATCTTCTAATAATACAATCCTTTAGAACCCAATAGAGAACCAAGCTCACAAGACAGTCTAGCCTCTGCTTTGATTATTATGGGGCTTTAGTAGTTACTAAAATTCTGAATAGTTCTTCAATATGGTCATAATCAGCAACCCCACAATTAAACTTAATTTTCTTAGCAGCAATTTTAAAATGTTCAGGTTATAACAAATTTCTCTCTCCCTCCATCCCACCCCCTGTGTGTGGGTATGTTTAAATAAGAATAATGAACATTATAAAACCAATTGTATCACTAATAATGGAGGCACCTTGCCAGACAAATTTCAGCTTCATTATTGGGTTTAATTATCAATTGTAAGGACTAATATAATACAGTGAATGTCCCCAATCTTGACTTTGCTAATGCATTGCATACAGCATTTCACAAAAGTTAGCCTATTGGGAGTATCTGGATGGACTTGGTGCTGAGAAATTGCAGGGTCTGAGAGTTGGCTGGCTCCATGCAGAGGGAGAGGAGCAGAAGTGACAGCCCTTTGGAGGAACAGCAACATGGAGTCTATCTTATTCAGCATCTTTTCTAATAATGTGGAAGGGGAAACATGCAGGCAGTGTATTAATTAAATTTGACAAGGATGTTGAACAGCTTAGCAGAGAGAACCTGGAGGTTTTAGAAACATGGTGAGGAAATAGAAAGAAGAAAAGAGCTTGGAAAAATGCAAATAGTGAATTCTTGGAGAAATAAGCCATAAGTCAGAGATCTCAAAATCAGAACTAGAACATATTAAGGGAAATAGAGATGGAAAGGCCACATGTGTTTTCTTTTCCCAAAGGGAGCATGGCACAATACTCCTTATGCTTTCCCTAAGGCCAGAAGCTGTGGCAATGATATGGCTTCAGCAAGAGAATATATTCTAACTGGGATTAAACTGTCTTGAGTCGCAGCTCCTATGGACGTTACTTACACAGCTCTGTCTTGACTATAGACTTCATTCTTTATTCCTCATACCTCATTTATAACCTATACTTGTCATTTCTCTCCATCATTACTTCCTTTTATCTGTTTGGGTTAGAATGCAGCTGTTTCTGATTTCTTCATCTATAGCCCAGCAGGAGTTTCCATCAAACTGTGAGACTGTCTTTAGATAAGGATTAATAACTTGTGTGTGTGTGTCTGTATGTGCATACAAGATTTGTTTGTGTTAAAAAACTAATCTGTTCTATTTTACCTAATGGTATTTAGTTTCCTGGTGTCTCACACAACATTCAAAACGTGACTCTGTAACAGTAAATTTTTATTTATCAAGCATATATTTGTTAATACTTAACAATTATCTAACAATTGCCTATAAAATTCTTATATTCTAAAACCTACCACCTAAAACTTAATACCCACAAAACGTCCATTTAAAATTAACCTAAAGTTTCTTTTTTTTTTAACTTTATTTTTTTATTTCTTCAAGTTACATCTCAGCCACAATCCCTTCCCTACTCCCCCCTCCTGTCCCACCCTTCCACCATCTTCCCCCACATAGCCCGACACAAAGATAGTCTCAACAGATACAAGAAAATTGAAATAACACCTTGTATCTTATCAGACCACCATGGAATAAAGCTGGTCTTCAAAAGCAAAAGAGTCAACAGAAAGCCTACACACACATGGAAATTGAACAACTCCTTAATTGATGACTACTGGGTCAGAGAAGAAATAAAGGAGGAAATCAAAGACTTCTTAAAATCCAGCGACAATGAAGGCACAACATACCCAAACCTATGGGATACAATGAAAGCTGTGCTACGAGGAAGGTTCATAGCACTAAGTGCCTTCAAAAAGAAAATTGTGACAGCTCATATTAGTGAATTAACAGCTAAACTGGATGAATTGGAAAAAAAAAAGAAGCAAACATTCCCAAGAGGAACAGAAGGCAGGAAATCATCAAACTTAGGGCTGAAATCAACAACTTAGAAACAAAAAGAACTATACAAAGAATCAATGAAACCAAGAGTTGGTTCTTCAAGAAAATCAACAAAATAGACAGACCCCTAGCCAAATTAACTAAAAGGCAGAGGGAAAGAAACCAAATCAATAGTTTGCATTTCTTAATTATCCTAAACAGTTTATGACAATTAGTAGTAAAAGGCCAAAACATCACATTTCATTTTTTTTCTTTACTTCCTAACTCTTCCATCGCATTTATCTGGGGTGGGGTGTCCTTATATAACAGTCCTAATGGTTATGCAAGCCGGTCATTCTGTTAGGTACTATGACAGCCTATTATAAGTATTTTGTAAGCTAATCAGAAATAAAGCTGCTAAGAGACAAGCAACATCTGCTTACCCTAATATAAGAGATAGATAGGGCCTCTTCAAAAACCTCAAGAGATCTGCAGAATATGGCATTCAAAGATGTTTTTGTAACTTTAGATTTTTTCATATTGAGACATATCAACTCCTGACAGCATCCCCTATTCTACCCCAAGTAGAAGATGAGCATCGAAGAATCTCCAGTGGGAGATGATTGAATTATTTGCAAGCCTATATCTTGGTAGGAAAAGCCCCTTGCTCCAACTGTAGACAGAATGTTGTCCAAAAAGGACAAAACTTGGAAGCAGGTAAGTCGACAGCCTAGCTCTGCCAAGACAGGGTAGGCAAGTCCTTCATAACCCCTGTTCTAAAATCAATGTCTGTCAGGGAAATGGGCCAAACGATTGAAAATCGATGCTGTAATGTATGGAGAGAAAATGGGAACTGTCCAGGCAGCCACTGGTATGTCATTTCTTAGTTTGGAAGCTGCAGGCCCTGTACTTCCTATAAAATCAGATATATTTATCCCTCTCAGGTCTCTGAAGTGGTTGAAGAACAGATAGCTAGAGCCTCATAATTAAATTTTGAGTGGTTTAGGAGTCAAGAGAGTGTTATACATCTAAGAAGATACTTTTAAAATTGTGTTGCAAGTTAGTGTGAATGTTGAGTCAGATATAGAACTTTAAACTCGTGGAGATGGTTACATAGTAGAATGTTAAAGTCAGGTGACAAATACATATGGACTGAACATTGGGAATGTACGCTAAGCCATATAACCCTCATAACTGTGGCCTAATTACCTCTGTTGTACTGTATTGTATTTGTTATTATAAGAGAAAGAGCCATTTGTTGGACTGAAAGGGGAAACTGTAGGGGGAAATAAGATATACCTTAAACTTAAAAGCAAAAAAAAAAAGGGAAGAGGATGGGGGGTTGAGGGTGGGAGGGTGGAACTGGAGGGGGGAATAGGGAGGGGACTGCGATTGAGATGTAACTTGAAGAAATAAAAAATAAAGAAAAAAAAGTCTTTGACCTACAAAAAAAAGAATATATATATTAGATCTTTGGATATGAAAGAAGAATGAATTATGAAATCAGTTCTTGACTTATTGACAGTGCACATTTCTTAAACTTTTTTCAGGACAAGGAACTAAGCTTGGGAACCTTGTACAGTGCAGGCAAATGCTCTTCTACTGACACATACCCGTTGCCTTTAAGGTTTAATTTTACACATGGTATTGCTAACTTACTCCCTACTCAGAATCACAACCCTCCTTCCTCATACTTCCAGATGTTTGCAGTCACAGGCATGTACTGTTGTCCGAACACTAAGTTATCAATTCTGTTATGCTTTGACTTTCAGCAACCCGTGTAGTTTATCTAAGTCTTTACAGTCATCACTAAATGGGCACAATGATTACTGACATATAAATGTTGAAGATTTAGTGGATCAACAAGTTTAAACCTCTTGGTGTAAAAAGGCTTTTCTTAATAGTCATTAGAATGCAGCGATCTGTCATTCTTCTCCTCAGAGACCTCCTTCATCATTCTTGGAAAAGGTGGATACTATTGATAATATATTGATACTATTTGATGTCTACCTGAGAGAGTTTGGGTCAGAATTTAATATCCATAGAGGCAGAAGCATTTAATTATACAGAGCTGTGCTGCAGAACTCATAAATTATCATTTACATGTGCTGGTCCAAGATAGCCATGCACCTGTAGCCTTCTTCCTTAGTTTGATTTATAAAAATAAAATATGTCCCAAATTTGCTAAGAACATCAAGAATAAACTCCACTATTCTTTTGCAAACCCTTTAATATTTTTTACATTTGCATTAAGGTTGACCACCAGAGTGATTCCCCTATTCTACAAGATTGGGGTTGATAAGCTTTGCTTAGACAGGACCAGTTAACAAATATCATAGGCTTGGCAGGCCATATGGTTCTTGTTGCAAGTATTCACGTATGAAATCATGGTGCAGAAATAAGGATGAGTATGTTTCAACAAAAATGTACTCATGGATTCAAATGGCAGGTTTGTTCATGTGGTAGGCTACAGTCATTCTGAAGTTATATTATTCATCACATATCAAAAATTCGTCTGAATAAATCTAGGGAGTGGTTGGCCATCTCTCCCTACACTAGCTTCTGGGATGAAGAACTTTGTAAAGAGCCCTACCTGCTTGGAAAAGTGTATACATGGTTTCTCATAAAGATAGATGGGCAGATAAAATAGATAAGGCTACAAGAAACCTGTGGTGAGTGCTAGGTCTGTGCATTTACAGGGACTCTAGCACTTTGGTTTTACTTTCAAGCTGTTGCTTCAGGGGCCTTCAGACTCTCTGAGGCTGAACTTGGGTGGTGGATCATCACTACCATACCCTTCTGCAAGACAGTTTCATCGTTATTTTATGAATAGAGCATGCTTGAGAAAGTTGAAGAAGACTAGATCAAAGGATAAATCTCTGGAGAATAAGACTTATGAAGAGTGTTTCCAATACTTACAGTGATACTGCTTAGAAAAGAGAACATGAGACCTTGAAAGAACATGAACTCTTACATGGGTCTAGTTTCCTCTGGAAAAGTTTGTCTCAGTTGTCACTTTACCACTCCTTCATCTTCTTTTGTTCTTTTCCTGTTTGTTTCTTGAAGAAAATGGACTGAACTTAATGAGATAGGAGTAGTTCGAGGAGCCATATGATCTGAGTTTGACTCTTTAGAAACTTCATTATATACCAGCAATTCCCCAGGAGACAGTTTTTCTCTAACTTCAGACACTGGGTCGCATGGACATCATACAGTGTCTTCAAAAGCTCTCAAATGACTGATGACCCAGATGAACTCAGATGTTGAGGCTTTCACTTTCAATGACAATGGTGTCTGGGTCAATACCTTAGTGACCCATAAAATGTTAATTGAATGGTGTTGGTTGTTCTCAGTGCTCTGTGTCTTTGATGCCTCTCTTTATTCTCACATAAGTTCTGTGTGGTAGGTGGCTTTGTGGGCTGAACTTTAATCACTATTTTAAATTCTAACATACTTTATTAATTTTTTGCCTCAAGATTCAGTTACCTTTATTCAAATTAAAAAAAAAAAACTTCTTAAAGCTGTATTTTGCATCAAGACCCATTGGTTCTCAAACTTCACAAGTATTTCTAAGGCTGAAATGTTTACATTAGCAAGAGCAGTTTTTACTTTGGATTTTTAAAACAAATTTTAGAGAATGGAAAGAGGAAGAAATAAGTTATTCACAGAAGATGTCTACATGTGTACCAAGGAACAAACCTGATAACAGAAAAGATTTCAGAACATGGTGGCATTCTGAAAGCAGTCCTCAGGGGCCTTATGTTTTCAAAGTCTACTCATGCTTAAGATTCTTCTTCATCTTTGATTTTGGGAGCCAAATGGTACTTGAAGTGATTTGTTTAAGTTTTTAAGTGACCTCAGCAATTTCATACTCTATTGCAAGGGGTATCTCTGCAGCCACACTGAATGAGATTGTAAGAGACAGTGGAGTAGCTTTTGTGAAAAAAAAAATTCTGGTTGAATTTACTCCTTCATCCCTATGGTCTTCTCTGTCAACGTTATTTGTTTGGAAAAATTTAATGTTCCTGTTTTTAAATTCTCCACTTGCAACAAACTTGACTTAACTTTTTCACAGGATCCTTCTCTTCCCATTGTTCTTTCTACCTGATCCTGTTACCTCCACAGGGACTACATGAGGACTATTCTCAGTCTTTGGCTGCATTATGTGCTCCTTGGAGAGACAGCATGACAATCTATAAAGCAATTATGGCTTTTTCATTTGCTGTATGACAAAAGAAGTCAATTTTGGGTGTATGTGATGAACATTAAGTACATTACTGGATTCTTTGGAGGTTAAGTGAGTTGTTAATTCTGGACATATAACAGATGCATAATTAATTGACAGATTGGAGTACTCATTACACCTTGGACATTGTTTCAAGTGCTTCACATGATCAACAAGTTCGTATTCATGTAAATGCTACACTTTACACTCATTTTATTTTCCTTTCACAATCAGGGAAACACAGACATAAATAAGGAAGTTTGATAAATTACCAGCATCACACACTTTGGGAGTTTTGAGCAAAGTTTGAATATAGGTATTCTGACTATCAATCTTTGTTTGAAGTTGTTCTTAATGGAGACATAATTAATCTTCAGCATGTATCTGAAGCACACAGAGTAGTTAAGTTTGGCACATGTACACAATTGTAAAGCCAACAGCAAAACTAAGATCATGGATCCACCCACCACAGACTCTGCCTTTCTCTCCTGTCACTCCATGTGCATGGCTTCACTCCAGGCCAACCTAGTCTCAGGCAATGGCCAATCTGCTTTCTGGCTCTAGCAAACCATTCACACATTCTAGAATATCATCCATGTGAAGTTGTACCAACAGCACCTTTTCTATCTGGCTCCTCTCACTTGGGAAGAAAGTAATTGGATAAAGGGGCCAAGTTACTGGAATTTTCTCTACTGGGAAGCAAAGCACAACCTACTTGTCAAAATTATCAATTTGTTCTGTTTCCAGTGCAGTTATTGGTGACAAATGGATGTCCCAGCCACCGTACCTGCCAAAATTTAACCTGTAAGTCCCTGTGACTTAGGCAGGAAATGAGATCCAGTATGATCCTATAGTTACAAGACAATTAATCTGATTTTCATCCGTTGCATTTCAGGGAAGTAAAATTTCATCTACAGCTTCTGAGAATTTATCTGGAGTAAAGGCCCATTACTTTTAATAAAATTCATCAGTCAAGTTGTTTGTAGACCACACAGTTGCTAACAAGGATGGGAAGCCAATAGAAGATCATCTCAGAAAGCACAGATAACACTAACATAGGAGTATGAATTAGAAAGAAGTGCAGACATATGAATGAAGGCGGGATCAGTTGCATAGAAGTCTTGCCCAGCAGAGAACACACACCTGATAAATTTCTAAGATGCAGTAATAAAATAAAATGTCCAGATGGCAGTGAGAGACAAGAGGCTGCCTCCCAAAGCAAAGCAGGGAATGAAATGTTCTTGGAGATAGAAAGGAAAAATAAGTTTGGATCTTATGGAAGGTGATCTTTGTCTTTCAGTTTTCCTTTCCTGTAGGATTTACACAAGCTGATAAGATACAGATAATATGAAAGTGATGTCTAGAAGGTACACAGAAAATTAACTGTGGCTATAAAACTATATCTCAGAAAGAGCAAGAAGCAGGAGCCTGAAGAGAATTCAGTTATGAGGAGATGGCTATCTTCTTAGGATGGAGCCGAGGATTTTTACTCTGACAATTATCCTGCTCAGGAGGCAATGACTCATTTGGGACTTGCCACATAACTTCCAGTATTTTTTTCATATAGACATATTTCCAAATTCACATTTGGCTATTTCATAATATAGACTTGCCTTGTAATCTGCTTAGGGTACCACTGACCACTGCCTAGGATTAGGACTCTAGATGTTAGAGCAGTATGGGGAAAGGTTCTGGAAGAGTTGTCAAATAAGTGATAAGCCATATAATTAAAATGTTTCATTAAAAATATTGTTGTGAGTGATGACATTGTAAGAAGGAGAAGGCCAAGAATGGGAGTGTGGCTGCCTGAAATTATATCCATGTCTCGACTGACCTCATCTGACCTTCCAGATAGCCCTAAAACTGTAATTTCAAACTTCATGTTAGCAAACCATAGCAAAGACCATGATATGTAAGGAATGTTTTCACTAAAGCCTCTTAAACTGTGGTCAAGTAGGAGACAGAGTTTGACTAAGATTAAGAGGTTTTAGTGAAAACATTCCTTACATAGTAATATCCAGGGCTCATAAAGCAAAGGAATAGGGGTAGGGCATCCAAGGATCTAGCACAACTTGATGACAAGCTAAGAACCAGCTATGGAGAGAATCATCACTTTTTGGAGCCACCTAGACTCAAAAACAACAAAGCAGAGATAGCCCCCTCTTACTCTCCAGTCTCTGACCTCTCTCATTGGCCAAATCTGATTCACCCTTAAACCCATGCACTTCTCATTCCAAATATTGTTGCTTTGATTATATCAGTTAATGTGATAGAATTAGAAAAGTTAGGGAATAACTTTCGGGTGGTAGCCAGAAGCATACCAGGCAGAAATGCTTGGTAAGCAGCTCATAGAAAAGGATGTGTATTGGTTACATTCTGTTGCTGTTATAAAATACCATTTCCAAAGATAACTTCTAGAAGGAAGAGATTATTTGGAAATTTGAGTGCTGACAGATAGTGCAGGGGAAGCATGTCAGAGGGATCAGAGCAGGACGCTCAGAGATTATATCTGAACACAGAGCAAACCAACAGAGCAAACTAGAAGCAGAGTGATTCTATAAACTGCCCAAGCACACTCCAAGTGGCATGCTTAGTTTCACAAGACTCCACCTACTAGAAGGTCCTTAACTCCCCCAAACAGTACTACTAACACTAGGACAAACAGCTTAAATATATGAGCCTATAAGGGACATTTCTCATTCTAACAACCGCATTCTAGTTATGTGTGATAGTGCTTGGGTGAGAACAGAAACCATTCCAGAAGGTGATATGAGCAGGGAATGACACAAGAGCTGAGGAGGTTTTTTTTTTTTTTTTAAACAGCTGTTGATGACATCCATCACACTGACATAGTATGCCTTTTTTGAATCCTAAAGGTAGTGGCAGATGTTTTTAAAAAGAAGAGAAAATACAGAGGAAACGCACACACACAAAAAAGAGAAAGTCTCTTTAATCTGTGTTTTTGCTCCACTCATGTCATGCCAAGAAGAGAAACAGAGCAGCTCAATTCCTGTTGGTAAGTTGCCATGGTGATGGCTTCCATGTGATCTCCCGTCATGATTCACCACTGCAGGAACCTCCAAACTTAATTATTTATTAATAGGCTTTTACCAGGGCAATCTCCAGAGGTGGAACATCTTGTTTCCATGGCAGGGACAGCGGTGAGAAACGGGGGGAGAAAACACTATGCAATTACAAAGAATTAATTAGAACCTCTGTAAACGCACGGATGAACATGCTTTAGGATAAACTGTGGTGGGGTCTGAGGGCACTTAGGTGTCTGGGGAGAAATGAAAGCGAGCAGCAGGCCTGCAATAGTCAGCTCTCCTACGGCACCCGAAGAGCTTCCCGCGCTGTTGTCTGTGAAGTAGATGTTCAAGATGGACCACTAAACTGTAAATTCTAGGAACAAAAACTACCTAATTTGAGTAAAATCAAAATAGCCACGTGTGGATATACAATATATAATGATTCAGTCTTTGCACAGTTTGTCAAGCATTGCGTAATGAGATGGACCTTGAAAAGCCAACTCAAAGTGAAGTGCTTAGAACACATATGAATGAATCAGAGGGCATGTTCTTAGACAAGGTGGTTCTTTAAATACCTACTCACATGTGAGTTTTTCCTTGATGTTTAAATCAGAGCAAGAGATATGTACCAGTGAAAACAGTGCTATGTTTTGAACATAAACATTAAATATGAAATGTTCACCACCTGCTCATGTTCTGATTGCTTTCTTCTCAGCTGCTGGGGCTAAAATTGTTCAGGAGCATTTAAGAGCGGGGTCTTTCCTGATAGTATTAAGTTAGCAGAGCTGGGTCGCTGAAGGTTACAGCCTGGCTCTCTACTTCCTGGTCTGCAGTATCATGAAGAGTCTCCACCAGACATCCCCACTTCCTCTGCTCTTTCCTCACTGGGATGGGCTTAGACTCTCAGAAATCATGAGCCAAGATAAGCCTTTCTTCCTTTGTTTCTGTCAGGAATTTTGATCACAGTGATGCAAAAGTAACCAATGCAAATAGGAAAGTTGTTTATGTAAATTTTAATTTACTGGTTCATCTAGTCAGACACAGAATGTTTTTTCCTACCTATGCCATGCTATACATATATAAAAGACACTAATTTGAATATCTCACAGTACTCCACTCAAGGATGTTTCAGTATAGTGAGAGATATGATGCATGTACATGGGTCACTACATTTTTAGGATATCGTTATTGATAGCTTTAAGAGTTGAATATGTCAAAGGCTGTAAAAACAGTCAGATAAACAAGTCAAAGTGATGTTGCAGACTGAATAGAGAGACTTTTTGGCTAAAATTGAATTAGTTGTCACTACTATCCATTTTATTGTCACTCTCCCTAGAGAGACATGAACAACTGTCTATTTACACCAGAAAGAACACCAAGAACAGATCACTGAAGGGATCCCATTTAAGTGTAACTTAGTGAACCAGCGAGTTTAGTAGGGTTACTTATAAAAGTGTGGGTGTATGGTTATTTTCAGGGGTATGGATGACTGAAAGGTAGCAATGTTACCAAAGCCAGAGCCCATGCGGGGGGGGGGGGGGGGGTGCATCTTATGGAAGCCTTATCCTGGAGGTCCTGACATGGCTTGCAGACAATTCAGCTATGCAGAGCCTCCTCTCAGCATTGTCACTGCCTACATAACCCTGGGGAGGGTCTGTGTGAATCATGTATACCTCAGGCGCTTCCTGGGACTTTTGAGTTTTGTTTACTTCCTGAACGTTACATATTTTGTTTAGTTCTCTTTTTAATTGATTCTTTGTGAATTTCATATGCACCCTAGTCCCACTCATCTCCTTGTCCCTCCATATCTGCTCTCCTCCCTTGGAACCTCCTAGCCAAAAGAAAACAAACAAACAAACAAACAAACAATAAACAACTAAATAAATGAAACAAAGACGAAACACCTAATCTTGGAAGCTGTGGTGTGTCATGGTGTGTCCCATAGTATACCCTTTTGCTCAAACAGCTTAACAGGCAAATGTTCTTTTCCATGAGTCATTGGTCTGGTTTGAGGCTTCTGGCTTCTGTTACACTGTCAATACTGGATCCTCACCTGGATTCCTCTTGTATAACCTGTTGTTGCCCTGTGTCATGGAGATCCTGCAGGTTTGGTTTTGCAGGACTTGACCCTTCACATGCTTCAGCAGTTCATGGATGAGGTAGATGTTGGGGTTGGAAAATTCAAAGTCCTGGATCTGGGTATGGTTGGTAGCTGAGTTGTTCAGACCTCCAACTCCCTTGTACCCACACCACCAGGATCAGCTCTCCTGCTCTGCCCAGGTGAGGGGTGGGGCCAGGTCTCCTGCCAGTGTCTGTTTATTTCTTCTTCTTTTTTTAATGTTTATTTATTACTTCAGGTTACATCTCCATCACAGTACCCTCTTTCAACCCCTCCCAGTCCTGCCCTCCCACCCTCTACCCCCATCCCTTCCATCCCACTCCTCCAGAGTGGAGTGTCCCTACATATCAGTCCCCCACCCCAGTTCAGCAGTCATATGAGGGCTAAGAGCCTCCTTATACACTGGGGTCCTACAAGACAGCCACACTAGGGCAACGTGTCTCATTGACAGATAACAAAATCTATGTTCCTGTTCCCTTTGGTGGATTGGTTGTAGTATAGTTATCCTGTACTATATGGCTAAAATCCAATTGTAAGTGAATAGATGCCATGTTTATTTCTTAATGAGCATCCACCTTCCCTACAGAGAGGGAAAGTTTCATTTCAAAGGAAATCTCTCTGCAACGTCCACCAACTTTAAAATCTCAAATCCATGTGGAGTAGTCAGTTTATTCTTCTGTTGGTTTGTGAGACTACCACACAAAAACTTTCCTCAATTTCATTGTTGAATTATATTTATTGTTGCATAACAGATCTATTTTGTACGAGCACACCTTTAGAAATAAAATAGGAAGATAATGTGTTGTTTTGTATTACTATTACAAAAACATTTGAAGCTGAATACTTTATATAAAAAGAAAGGTTTATGTAATGTAATGAGAAATCTTGGTTTCTTTAAAACACAGAAATGTTATGGGAATATGTTTTTGTTTTAATCCTAGGTGTGAGATATAGGACTGCTTCAGATTGTCCACTGCAGCTGACTATGATTTGCCTTGTGCTTTAGCAGGGGTATGGTTTTTCAGCTGCAGATAGTTTTCACAAGTATATTGCATTTGGAATTCTGGGGACTCTTGAGAGGGTATGTAAACAGCCAGAGCCCTGAGAGGGGCAGCAATGACTGCTTCTCCTCCTCCTGCTGCTGCTCCTGCTGGTGGTGGTGGTTGGTTGCTGGTTGCTGTTACTGGGTGTTGTTTGTTGTGGTTTGTTGCTATTTGTCAAGTGAACATAAGCAAAGAGACGAAGAAGAAATTGGATATTCTGTTGGTGAAGATAAACCCTGCCCCAAGGAACTCAATGCCCCTAATCAGCAGGAATTAGTTTAATGATAACAATGCCCCCTTTCCCCTATCCTTCTTTTTCTCCTACCTGGTGTTGGGAGGTTGGAAAGGTAGAACAGGGTGGAGGAGAAGGGTGGAGAGAGTAAGGAACCCACAAAATAGTAAACACTGGCTACAATATGGGTCACAAATTTGGAGGTTTAAGAACATGCCCTGATACTTCTTTGATTCTCGTGATGGTTCCCTTGGAACAGTCACATGGCATCATGATAGGACCATGAGTGGGAGGGATAATCACATGATGAGGCAGTGACCCTGGAATTGGGATGAGGATAAGCTTCCTTCTTTGTAAAAAGACTAACAATTATATACATATATGTATATATGTATATATATATATTCATGCATGCATATCAGGATCTCAAAAGAACTAAGCTTAGATTCTATCATATCATGATAGGAATGGCTTTATCACACCTGAAAAATAACATTGTGAGCACATTCTCTAAACAGAGTGGCATGTGCCTGCTTAAGGCTGAGAAATCACCCTTCACTTGTTCTCAGTACCTTGAGCTGCCATGTGTCTTGGCATACACTGCAGTCTATAGAAAAGAGAAGCTTTTCTGATTTAGATGGACAGTAAGTTTAAGGATGGGGGTATGGACATAAATAGCTAGAAGACAGTTTGGCACCATACCAATTTAGTTAAGCAGTGTTAGTAATTTTCCATTTAGAATCTAACATCTCCTCTGTCATGACTTTTCAATCAGGATTATAGCACCACACATGAATTATCATTTTGTGAAGTAGACCACAAATCAAATCAGAGAGCTGTTATTTATTCATATAACAGTTATGCCACTATTGCATCAGTGGACACATTTTTCCCGAGAAATAAGTATTTTAGTTGCTAGGCTCCACAGATTGGTAGAATCATTAATGCCTTTCTATGCCATCAATTTGCACAGGATCTTCTGATCTTCTGAAAGGTTGATAAGAAAGAAGCAGCTCCCAACTCACCTCTATGTTGATTTACTTGTATCTTGCACACATGTGCTCTAACTTACCTATACTCATGTGTAAAATAATTACAAATGTATACACATGTATACACACACAGGGTGAAATTTAAACTCCATACCCTTCAAGTTAGGACATAATTGCTTATCATGCAATTCTTATGCAATTATGTCAAAACTGACAATAAAACACAGCTCTTAATTCATTTTAGAGAGCAAAATACTTTGGACAGGTATCAAAATAAACAAAATTTTAAATCTTTTTATTATTTACTTTATATCAATATTTACATATATTAGCTGTAATCTATAAACACTATAAAGGTAAATGTAATTACCCATAATGTTTCATAAATAAGGAATTTGAGCTTGAAAATATCAATTGAAAGATTCAGTATCTCACAGTAGCTCAGAAATGCTAAGGAAGAAAAATAAATGCCTTTTCTTTCACTACAAATCCACCATTTATTCAACTGGACACTAATTCAACCTTGCCTCAATTCCCTAGTTTCATAGTTAGGAAAATGAAGGCTGAAATATTTAAGCAAACCCTATATGCATTCCTGATCAAAAGATCTTTATGAATCTGGAAGGGTTTGATCAAGAACCTTATTTAAAATTAATAGCTATCATCATAATTAACAGCATGCCTTTAAAACAATTCTCACTGAAGTCAGGGATGTTACAGAGACTCATGTATCCACAACCATTGTTTAGCAGTGATGTGAGATTTTGGTGATGCAAACGAAGAAGAAGAAATTAAGATAGAATTTTAAGAAGCAGTAGGGAGGAGCAAAAATCCATGATGGTTTCTCAACAGAATCAGATGAACTGAACTGAAAGTTCTAACAAATCAAATATGAGAGTTAGAAATGTGCATTCATTTATAATTCTGAAAGCAAAGCCATTCTCAATGCATAAGGGATTCAAACAGAGAAAATTTCTTTGAAAAAGAAGAACAAAGTTGGAGGATTCAAACTTCTTGACTTCAAGACTTGTTGCATGCAGCTTTAATAATGCATGCGTTAAGATAACCATAGATTGGAACAACAGAATTGAGAGTTTAAAAATAATCAATTTATTATTTTGTTCGCCCCCCCCCCGCCGTAGCTAAGAACAAGACAGTGCAGGAAAAACTGTAAATTTTACTAATAAAGAAATTAAAATTACTGGGTATTCACTGCAATAATAATAATAATAATAATAATAATAATAATAATAATAAAGCTGAGGATAAGAATGTGGTAGCTTGGTGGCAGAATGGTTGAGCAGCATGAGAAAGGCTCTGGGTTCAATCTATAGCAACAGAAAGGAGAAAAATTAAGTTGAGTGTTTTCCACTACTCATACATACAAAACATTCAGTAAAGCATAGATGATAGACCTAAATATAATAACAAAATCTGTAAAACCACTAGGAGAAATTTATATATTTTTCTTCCTTTTAAATTTTATTTTCTGAACTCAAGTATGATTTAAGATGGAGTCCTTCAGCCTCTCAGGGGCTAGGACTGCAGGCCTGAGTTCCCATACCTCCCTTCAAAGACATGAATCTTCGTGACCTTGTATGAGGCACATCCTTCCTAGTCAATTCACCAAAGGTCAAGGTATACAAGGCATAGAAAATTGAACTTTATACAAATTAAAAAACTGAACTGTTAATGATTCTCTCAAGAAAATGAAAACAAAACAAACAGAAACAACAACAACAAGAGCAATAAGAAAAAAAAAACAGAAAGAATTATGAGCAAATAATCTGTATAATGAGGGATTGGGATCTAGAGTGTTTGACAGATTCTTACAACACTAGAACAAAGAAGGAAAAACAACCCTTGCTTTCTTCAAAGAATAAACAAGGTGGTCAGAAGTCACATGAACATATCTGCAGCATAATTAATTGTAAAACATATATGACTAATTAAATTATTTAACCAGTATTTAGATTATTGTTAATTGGTTTGGCAGCTGTTAATCTTTATGCAGCCATTATAAATGAATACACACAGACACCATTTGGATCTTATCAAGCCTAGGCCTGAGTTGTCCACTCCTGGCCCATCTAAGCTAGCTCTTAAGTCTATTACGCAAATATGACCCCATATATATATATATATATATATACGTCCCCTTGGACTGTCATTCTCCATGCTATGCCGATGTTCCTGGCCATTTGGAATGAAGTTCTTTTCTCTAACCCATGGCGTGTGTCTTCTTCTTCCTGCTGCTGACTGGAATACTTTCTTCTTCCTGCTGCTGGCTGGAAAGCCTTCTTCCTGCTCCTAGCTGGAATGCATGAATCCTCTGTCTAAAGTGCAGGCTTCCTATTCTAATCCCAGGAAGTCCCACCTTTCTCTGCCTTTGCCTAATCTCAGGCCTCAGCATTTATTTTAACCAATCAGAGTCTATGTAAGTAACAGATGGCAAGCAGGACCAATTAACTAACATTTAGAATGCTTAACACTACCCCAACAATTCCCTCCTTTTGTCTAAAAAAAAAAAAAAGGCTAATTTTTTAACTCATATAGTAAAAACAATAATGACAAATATGAAACAATCAAGAAAACCATATATAAAAGTTATGTACATAATGATTAGCCTATTTGTATCAGGCAATCTTGAAGAAAAAAATCATCTATCTATCTTGGTGTGTCTAAAGTTCTGAACCAAAATAATTTCTATCATATCCTATATTTATAAACCTAAAGATTTTATTTAGACTTGAAAATATCCTATTAAATCCAAACAACTCAAGTTCAAATAAAAATCTTATAACTATTATGTCTTCAACCCCATCAAAGACATAAGAAGGGATAAAGTTATTATTTGAGTGAGTAGGAAGCACAGAAGAACAGCTTCCAAAAATAAATATGACAGTTTGTTGCCTAGACAGTCCCAAATATCTCTCGATATCGTTGGAGCACCATCTTCAGCCTTCTGGCCAAGCATTTTTTACAGACTAAATTGTGCAGTAGGAAATAAGGATTTTCCCATTCCATCTCTACAGAATCAGGACATCAACTTACCTGCATTTAAGCTATGGTTCATCTTTGGACTCTATTTAGTCTGTTGAGAGAGCAGGGGCATTTTTGCCCAATAGGAATTATCTTCTGATGGGAGATTTCTTTTTGAGGAATTATCTCCTGATGGGAGATTTCTTTTTGATGCTCATTGTCTTCTTCCAAGTCAAAGGGGAGCTGTCAGGAGCTGACTGTCTTAAGTCAAACAATTCTTTAAAAAATTAAAACATCAACTGAAGAATGGATAAAAAAACTGTGGTATATTTACACAATGGAATACTACACAGCTATCAGAAATGAGGAAATCATGCAATTCAAAACCAAATGGATGGAACTAGAAAAGCTCATCCTAAGTGAGCTGACACAGTCCCAGAAAGATAAACATGGTATGTATTCCCTTACAAATGGATATTAACCATACATCAGAGGATAACTATCCTACAACCCACACACCCAAATAGATAGGAACCTAGCATATCTATCCTAGGAAAAATTCTACCCACCAGTGAGTCATGGAATCTGCTGCAGGTTAGTGGAACCCCACACCCTAGATGGTGTGCCATATCAAGCTCCAGTATGAGTGGAAGCTCTGGGGCCCACATGACACAAGATCTGAGGGAGTATGATATGTGAGGACCCACCTCATCTGAGGAGAAGGAGAGTACCAAGTAGAGGAACAAGGAGGGAGGGAGGGAGGGAGGTAGGGAGGGAGGGAGGGAGGGAGGGAAGAAGAGAGGAAGGGAGAGGCCAAGAGGGGAGGAGGGAGGAAACTATGTTTTAGAAATAAATAATACTTTTTTAAGAAAAGAGTTAATAAGCTTAAAAATATAATAAAAATACAATATAAAATTTTCAAACTATAATTTACCTTACTGGCATGAAAGGAAAATGGCCTTAATTTCAGATTAGAATGTTAGACTGCAGGTGGCTACAGAGATTACACAAACTTGATAGCAGCTTAAAAGTTTTTTTTTGTTTTTTGGTTTTTTTTGTAGAGGTATAGGCTATTTCCATGGTTTGGCATTAAAAAGCAGGTAACAGGTTTAAAACACTGTAAATAAATTAAAGGTGACAGCTGTTCAACCTGGTTTTACAAACCTCCAAGAGTTGAAAAAACTTAGAGCTAAGGTAAAATAATGTATGGTGTTAGCCCATGCCTTTACCTCCAGTAGAGACAGGAGGATCACTATAGAGTTAGTTGTCTTATAAATTCTAGAGTTACAAGAAACAGGGTGGTGATGGTGCACACGCTTAGTCACATCATTGGGGAAGAATACACCCTTAATCCCAACACACTAGAGACAGAAACAGGCAGATCTCAGAGCTCAAGGCCACCTGATACAAAACAAGCTCTAAACAGAGAAAAACTTTGATCCAGGGGTGGAGAAGCACATCTTTAATCCCATCAGTTGGGAACCACATGTCTTTGATCCCAAAACTTATAATGCAGAGACAGGCACATAGGATTTGGAAAGATTTAAGTTTAAAAGCTACTTACAAAAGGCAGGCTGCAATTCAAACAAATTGTCCTTTGAGATCTCAAAATATATACACTAAAGGTTTGTTTAGCTCCAATATATCAAAATAATTTCTTCTTTAATCCGGATTGAAAGGTAATACTTTATATATTATCAAAAAAAAAACCAAATTTGCTCCAGGAAAAATATTACCTGCCCCCCCCCCCAAAAAAAAAGGTAATTGTCCCAGAGTTAGGATTAGGGCAGGGCTCTGTTCTTATCTTTCCAGCAGATTTAAAGCATCCATTCAAGGAATCCAGGGACAACTGGACAACGGAAACCTCAGCAGAAAACAGATCAGACACCAAAGAAGACAAGTGGCCCAGATGATCCAGCCTTGCAGACTTCTTCAATAGCAGTTTCCTCAAAAGTCTACAACCACAACAACTCAAAATCGCTAAGATCGTTCAGCTCCACAGACTACTCCAGCCAGATCTTCAGTAAAGCTCTGAAGATCAGCTTCTGTCTATGAACTTCTTAGGACATCTAAATAGCTGAGCACAAAAGGACTGAACATCAAATGATTCTATTAACATTTTAACCATTTTTCCATTCTTATTTGGGCCCCAAACAGGTTTACTACGTCCCAAATCAGCAGGAAGTCATTTTAAGAGAACAACGTCCCATCCCCAGAAGGTGGGGAGGGTGTTCTTCCCCTTTGGTTATTTGATAGATAATAGAAAATTTTGTTATTTAGGGGAAAAGACTACAAGCTGTTAAATGGTCTTGTTAAGTGGGTTTTGGAGGTTAGACCCAGGGAATTCTCTCTTTTGCTTTTCTGTATCTTCCTTTCTCTCCTATATAGGAGTGAACAGACTTGAGAAAAATGGGACATAGACATAGTATAGGAAAGATCAAGAAAAAAGGACAGATTATTGAATATAGCTTTATACCTTTGTATACTGATACAAAATTAATATTATATTTGGCTAAATTGGTATTGATCATTGTATAGTAATGCAAAATTAAGATTGTATTGGACTAAATCAGTATTGATCTTTGTATATTGATACAAAATTAAGATTATATTTGGCCACAATGGTATTGACCCTTGTATATTAATGTAAAATTAAGATTGTATTGGGCTACATCGGTATTGATCTTTGTATATTGATACAAAATTAAGATTATATTTGGTCACATTGGTATTGATCTTTGTATATTGATACAAAATTAAGGGTAATGCTTCTTAAAGGTATTGTTCGTAGTAATACTTAAAAATGAAATGTCAAGTTTTGACCTCTCGCTACCAACCGACATAAACTGTTTAGGATAATTAAGAAATGGAAACTAATAGTCATGAAAACGTGTCATTTTGTTAGTTACTATGACAGTCTATCACAGTTTTTTTCTAAGCTACTCAGAAATCAAGTTGCTAAGAGACAAGCAATATTTGCTTATCTAAATATAAGAGATAGATAGGGCATCTTCAAAAACCTCAAGAGATCTGCAGAATATGGCATTCAAAGATGTTTTCTTAACTTAAGATTTTTTGATATCGAGACATGTCAGCTCCTGACAGCACCTTCTACTCCAAGTAGAAGATGAGCATCGAAGAATCTCCAGTGGGAGATGATTGAATTGGTGGTAAGCCGTTCTCTTGGCAAGAAAAACCCCTTACTTCAACTGTAGACAGACTTCTGTCCAAAAAGGACAAAACTTGGAAGCAGATAAGTCGACAGCCTAGCTCTGCCAAGACAGGGTAGGTAAGTCCTTCATAATTCCTGCTCTACAATGTCTGTCAGAGAAATGGGGCCAAATGGCTGAAGATTGATGCTGTAATGTATGGAGAGAAAACGGGAACTGTCCAGGCAGCCACTGGTATGTCATTTCTTAGTTTTGGAAGCTGCAGGCCCTGCACTTCCTATATAATCAGATATATTTATCCCTCTCAGGTCTCTGAGGTTGTTGAAGAATAGATAGCTAGAGTCTCATAGTTAAATTTTGAGTTGTTTAGGAATCAAGAGGGTGTTCTGGATCTAAGAAGATATTTTTAAAATTATGAGGCAAGTTAGTATGGAAGCTGAGTTAGATATAGAACTTTAAACTCATGGAGATGGTTAGATAGTAGAATGTTAAAGTCAGGTGCCAAATACATATGGACTGGACATTGGGAATGTATGCTAAGCCATATAACTCTTATAATTGTGGCCTATTTATTTCTGTTGTTTTGTATTGTATTTATAGTTATAAGAAAAAGAACCGTTTTTTGGACTGAAAGGGATAGTTGTTGGGGGGAAAAAAGAAATACCTTAAACTAAAAAAAAAAAAAAAAAAAAAGAAGGGAAGGGGATGGGGGGTTGAGGGGGAGGAGGGTGGAATGGTGGGACTGGAGGGGGGAGTAGGGAGGGGATTGTGATTGAGATGTAAGTTGAAGAAATAAAAAATAAATTATTAAAAAAATTAAAACATCTTTAAATGCCATTTTCTGTATGCCTCTGAGGGTTTTGAAGACATCTACTATTTTATTTATAAATATATCTATCATCTATCTTCTATCTATCTATGAAAAAGCAAACTGTATATTTTAACCATTTACTATCTGTTTAACCTATTACGTCTGTTTTGTGATAAATTAAGACTAGTATTTGACATGATCAGAAGCATGACTGGCCAGCAATCAACCTGTATTACCCAGACTCATAAATAGATTTCAATAGAAACACATAAAAGGTTCGGAAGTAAACCTATATTTTAAATGAGTTGTATAGGCACAATACCTCATATAAGAGTTGAAATATACTTATTATGTGTCAAAATATAAAATTGTATACTAATGAATCAAAATTTAACCTTGTTTTGTATCAATATACAAAATTCTATACCAATGTATCAAAAGATAACCTTATTTAAAGAATAACAATAGTATTGAGTTTCAGAGCAGATTAAATAATCTATCCTTATATCTTATCATTTCTATATTATATATTACATATATTCCCCCTCTTTTTCTTTTCAAGTCTTTTCCTCCTATATAAGAGAGAATGAAGGATAGAGAAAAGAAAGAGAGATTTCCAAGTCTAACTTTCTATACCTTGATGAACAAGACCATATAACAATTTGTAACCATTCCCCCTAAACGACATCTATAACCCATCAAATAACCAAAGAACCATCCACCCCACTTTTTGGGAATGGGACGTTGTTCTCTTAAAACTGCTTCCTGCTGAACTGGGATGCAGAAAACCTTTTTGCGGCCCAAATAAAATGGAAAAAAATGGTTAATCAATTTAATAGTAACACTTGTTGTCCAGTCTCTATATGCTCAACAATTTGACTGTCCTGAGCAGTTTGTAGTTCGAAGCTGGACTTTGGATAGGAAAGTTCAGGATGTCCTGTCTGGAACAGTCTTTGAGGCTGGGCCATCTCAGCAAGCTGTTTGAAGTTGTTCTTGGTGCAGATTTTTGAGGAAACAGCTATTGAGATATTCTATGAGGCTGGCTCATCTGGGTTATTGTCTTATCTTCTTTGGACTCTGGTCCTGTTGCTCTGAAAATATATAATTTCTCACAAGTAACATATAGTTTTGCAATTACCAAAATGCCTTGGATGTGCAGGATGCACAAATCAATTAATGAATATTTTCTGTTCTTTGTTTGAACAGAAGAAATACATTTGTAAGTTTCCATGCCATATAAAAGGATGACATGTAATAGTAAGAGTGTATGGAGTTTAAGTGTTCTCCTCTACAGGTGACATACATTTATTAATTGATTAAATAGGTTTATTCTGTGTTGTTCTGGCCTTTTGTAGATTAGGTTGGCCTCAAACTCAAAAAGAACCAATCTGTCTCTGTATTTGTCTCCCATATTTTGGGATCAAAGGTATGCATTTATATATTTTTTCTTTCTTTCCTTTTCTCCTTTCTTTGGAGATTTAATTTCTATGTGGATATATCTATCCTTATTGAGACAGGGTTTCTCTTTGTAGTTTGGGCTGCTTGATTTGCTCTGTAGAGCTCTGTAGATTAGATTGACCTCGAACACACAAGGAACCTGTTTTTTCTTTGTCTCCAAAGCTTGAGAGCAAGGTATGAATTTAAATAATTGAATTACCCTTATTAAACAATAACATTACTTAAACCATTTTGTATTAGTTTGAGTTCCAATTCTCCCATGGAAACACCATTATTAAGGAGATTGGTATAGAATAGCATGATATGCTATTTTATGTTAGCTTTTCTTAACTGTTGGCTGTGGGAGGTATGCTGTTTGCAACTTCTTCCCCAGCCTAACTCTGGGTCCCTACATTGATTAACAGAATCTCTTTCAATCTCTCTCTCTCTCTCTCTCTCTCTCTCTCTCTCTCTCTTTTGAGACAGGATTTCTCTGTATACCCTTGTCCTGGATTCAGTTTGTAGACCAAGCTGACCTTGGTGAAGGTCAGGGATCCACCTGTCTTTGTTTCCCAAGTGCTGGGATTAAAGGCCTGCACCATGATGCACAGCGATTAACATATATCCTTTAGGGGCAAAATGCCTCTTGAAACCAGTTCTCCAGTGGGAGCCCCACAACTAAGGAGACTGGCTTGTGACTCTTTTCTTTTTACATAAGTTTAAGATCATGTTCATTTATCCATTAGATCAGTAAGGACATTATTAAACTTAACATCAAGGAAAAAATGTGTCATTTTTGAATTCTAGACTGTCTTTAGTAAGCAGCCTTATCTCCTCAGCGGGTTCCCGCCCTGCCTTCATTGTTTAAACCAGGCTGGTCTAGAATCCAGAGATCTGCCTGTTTCTTCCTCTAGTATGATGGGATTAAGGGATTAAGGGCATGTGCCAGTACCATCCTGCTCAAATATTTCACTTAAATCCCAGATATTAGTAACTCTGTAACCTTGAGAGCAACTTTGAACTATAATGACAAATCGAAATCTGCCCAAAATCTTCAAAATCTCTTATGTTTTAGCAATGCAAACCAGAAATATATCCTTTCTACCTCCAGATATAGGAAAATCAAAGACATCTAAACAAAAATCAAGCAAAGAAACAACATTCCAAAAGCCTTGGCATGTCTAACCATGCCATCCCATGCTGCAATTAAAGCTTTGTTAATTATTCCTTGAAATCTAGTTGCGACTGTATTTCACTAGTGGACCCTTCCCAGAAAGCCCTGAGAAGCACCTCATAGCCACGGAGCTCTTAGCTTCAGCTGCCATCAATGTTGCCTTATTTATCAGGAAAGGCCTCCCTCTTTCCTTCATTATCATTGTTGGCAATTTAGCATTCCATCTTTAAGCAGCCATTATAAATGAATACACACAGACACCATGTGGATCTTATCAAGCCTAGGCCTGAGTTGTGCACTCCTGGCCCATCTAAGCTAGCTCTTAAGACTATTACACAAATATGACCACATATATACATACATCCCCTTGGACTGCCATTCTCCACGCTATGCCGATGTTCCTGGCCATTTGGAATGAAGTTCTTTTCTCTAACCCATGGCGTGTGTCTTCTTCTTCCAGCTCCTGGCTGGAATGCCTTCTTCTTCCTGCTGCTGGCTGGAATGCATGAGTCCTCTGTCTAAAGTGCAGGCTTCCTATTCTAATCCCAGGAAGTCCCACCTTTCTCTGTCTTTGCCCAATCTCAGGCCTCAGCATTTATTTTAACCAATCAGAGTCAATGTAAGTAACAGACGGCAAGCAGGACCAATTAACTAACATTTAGAATGCTTAACACTACCCCAACAATTAACTGATGGAAATCAAAAACTAAAATCCCAATTAGATATCGTTCTGATCACAATAAGACAGTAGAGTAAAATGAAACTAGAACACTTGTGTGTTGCTACTGCAGCTGAAAATGATGATGACCCTTTGAAAAACATTTCACACCTCTTTAGAATCTCAAATATTGAGGGATCATATAATCTATTAATTTCTCTCACACCTATACATAATACATATAAATATAGAGATATGGAGACAGAGATATGATTTATAAAAAGTAAAAACATGAACCAAATTTTACACATTAATTTTCTTAACAGCATTATTAGTAATTAATTGTGAAAGAATGGAGATAGACTACATTTCTATTGCTTGATGGATAGACACATCAAAGTGTTATAATCTTATAATGGAATGTTATTTGCCAATAAAAGGAAGGAAGTTCTGATGCATGGTGTCACATGGATGAGCCTTGAAAACACTTAACTAAGTGAAGGAAGCCACACAATGATTGCATCTTGTATTTACATTTATATCACATGTCTACAATACAAAAATCTATAGAAAAAAAGATTAGTTGTTTCTAGGAATTTGAGGTAAACAGAAAGTAACTGCTAATTGGTGTGAGTTTTCTGTCATGAAGAAAATTGTTCCAAACTTTTAACATGATTGCACAATTCCACAAACACACTAAGCTGTACATAGATATCTTTATTATGTGTAAATTGCATTTCCGTAATGATGTGTTTTTTAAAAGCTACAGCTCATATATATATATATATATATATATATGCAATTACATATATGCAGAAATGTAAAAGGTTAACAAAACATCTCATTAAAATAAATCATGTTGTAAATGTTTATAAATATGCAAAAAGGAGATGTACACATATAACCATTACTTCTTTCTGTTAATTTAACATTTGTTGAGAATCTCTTCTAGTGTGTACATAGACTACGGCTTTGATGTACATAAAGTGAGAAAAACTGATAATTATATCCTAAATTTTAAAACTTCACAAAACTCCATTGGTGGCAATAAATAACACATTTCAAAACATGAAAACTATAATTATTTTCCTAATTCCCCCAGAATATGTGTGCGTGAATAATTTCATTGTAATTCTTAGAATATGGACTGAACATTGGGAATGTATGCTATAAATTATAATTTTCATAATTGTTGCCTAATTGTTCTCATTGTTTTATATTGTATTTATTGTTATAAGAAAAAGAGCTTTTTATTGGAATAAAAGGGGGAGATGTTGGAGGGAAGATATACCTTAAATTAAAAAAGAAATAATTTTTGGAATATAACAATCTCATAAAATATGCTCACTTGGAAATTGTTAAAATATATTATTAAAAAGCGGTCATGGTGGCACACACCTTTAATTTCAACACTTAGGAAGCTGAGGCAGGCCTTATAGTGAGCCTGGACTATGTCATGAGTTCCTGGTCAGCTGGAACTACATGGTTAGACCCTGTTTCATAAAGATTTATATTTACACAATTAAGCTTATTTTTAAATATTTAGCAAAAATATTTTTTTCTATGCTCTTAATGGGATGAATTTTAGGTATAACAATTCCAACTCTTATAGAATTTTAAACTGAGGCATAGAAGTTTTTCCTCTGAAGTTGGGGAGAAATTAAAGGTACATACTGTGCACAGAACTTTCTGTCATTGTGTTGGAATTATTAGGAATTAAATTAGATAAGAATGCAATTAAAGCTTGAGAGCTGAAAAGGAAGAAATAAATTTATTCTTACTTGATGATAATGTGATTAACTGGAAATTCAAAAAAGAATAAATGCTTACCTATCATAAAATGAAATAATATTGAAATATTTGTGCCTCATAATATATGCACACAAAAGCATGAATCTTCAGACATTTTAACTAGATTATCAGGAAAATAGTAAAAGGAGGAGAGGACAGCAAAAAATAAATATTAAGAAAATGTTCAAAATATTAAATGAGGAAATTTATAAGACACTCTTGAAAATCATAAAAGCATAATAGACAATATACCATAGTTTGTATACTCAGAAGAAATATTTAATATCACCACAACATATTATTTGTAAGTTGATATACCAAAATTATAAGAGAACTTTAAAATCTTGTGAATTTTTTTTCCTGCAGCTAGAAAAGTAAATTATAAAGTACATTTGGAAAGACATAGGATAGTGATGCTTCTTCGATTAAAGCATTGTGAGCAAACCATTGTGGAAAGATACACAAGCAATAGACCACACACCCAAACTTGACCAGCAATTCTGAACACTTTACACTGTTGGAAAAATGTTTGTCTGGTTGAATGGTAACAGAATATATGAATAACCAAATGAAAAGGATTGGTTTGTTCATTATGGTTTATTTAAAAAATTTTTAAAATGAATTAGAGGTTTTAATCCTATAGTCAAAACTTACACATACTGAAAGATGATATGGACTAGTTATTTTATACTAAAACTGTGAGATAATTCACCTAACAGTTACTCAAAAACTCAAAATTCTGTACGGGGTAGCTTAATACACATAGATATAATGTATACGGTACATATATATGTAAAATGTATAGTCAATAAAGTATACACATATAAAGATATATATGAAATATAATGTGTACATATATAATGCATAGTCAATAAAACATTTATAATATATATGTGACACACTATATATATGTATACACTATGAAATAAGAAATATCTGCTTACAAATGTATAGATACATATTTTTTGCAAGCACCAAAACAGCTTTCAGTTTGCTTATAAATCTTGTAGAATGTGTTGGTAATCTGATCATAGAAGTCTTCTAACTGATAAAACAATTGTAAACATTTATGAAAAGTCTAAAATATATTTTCAAGTAAAAATAAGGAAGATGATCAACTCCAAAGACAAAATAGGAATACATATAAATATGGAGATTTATAGAAATTAAAAGTAGATATAATTTAATATATAAAAAGATATATAAGAATAAAATGAAAGTAAAAACTGCAATACAATATATCATTTCTCTTCTTTCAGATTGTCTAGGATCAAACAGTTGACAAATCACTGTTGGTTGACATGTCAAAGATTCATACACTTGTACATTATCAAAGGAAACATAATGTTCCACAACCAATTTGGTAATACTCAGCAACAAATCCTTTATATACACACTATTTATATAAGCAGGCTTCTTACTATTAGTTTGTCAAATTATATAGTCTCAAACTAAAAGAGACATATTCACAAATATGACATTCACATATTCATAATGAAAATAGTTCTTTATAGCTACAATCAAAGAGTGACTCATGTATCTATCACCAGGGGACTAATTTGAAGAAATATGCATATTCAAAAAAGAGCTTTAAGGCTGTATAATTAAAATATATTTATATGTTGTTGCTATATTAGGGGGTAGGTATTTTTAAATAAACAAGGAAAATAAAAATGGAAAGAATTTTTGTATAGTTTTCCCAATTTAACCAGGAATAGTAAAGTATATGTATTCTATAACTTTATTTATATAAATATAGATATATATCCATAGCTTTTATTTAAAAATTTAGTAAAACTGTATTTTGTAATTTTTAGATAGGGGCAGGAAAAGATAGGTAAAAATTAGACTTTTAGAATATCATGTTCTTTAGATTTAATCTTAATATGACATACATGGATGATTTTGAAATAAAAGCATATTTTAAAAAGCTTTAAAGAGGAATTGCAGCAGAGGAAACTGTCAACTGAATGAAGAGGCAACCTACAGAATTGGAAGAATTGGGTGAAAAATTGCCAACCGTACATCTGACAGATGATTAATTTATAAAATAAAAAAAGGTGATATGGAGCCGAACATAGTTATCAAAAGAAAAAAAATCAGTGACTATGAAACACTTTTAAAAGTGTTCAACATCGTGATCCATCAGGGAGATGCAAATTACTCTAGTCACCATATCCAGAAAATGGAATCAACTAGGATGTACATCAACTGATGAATGGATAATGAAAACTTAGTACAAATAGATAATGAAATTGTGTTGAGTTTTAAAAATGAAGTTATTAAAATTTAAAGAAAATAGTTGGAACTAGAAAATACTGAGAGAGGTAACCCATACAGTAGCTTCATAGGACATGTGTTCTCTGTTCACTCTGATGTGTAGACCAAGTTTTGAAGTTTAGGTTTCTCTGATTATGTTGGAGTGAGAGTCAATAGAGTCCAGGAAGCAAGAAGCCAGATGGTGAGACGAGACAGTAAGAGAGGCATATAGTAAAATACGCTCTTCTATCTTTATATATTCATACAAAATTAAGATTATACTTGGCTACATTGGTATTGATCTTTGTATATTGATACAAAATTAAGGTTACCTCTTTTTAAGACATTGTACCTAGGTAATGCTTAAAATTGCAAGGTAACAGCCAGGTGTGGTGACACATGCCTTTAATACAAGCACTCGGGAGGCAGAAGGAGGAGGATCTCTTTGAGTTTGAGGCTGGCCTGGTGTACAAAGCGAGTCCAGTCCAGGACAGGCAGGCTCTGTTAAACAGAGAAATCCTGTCTCAAAACACCAAAAAAAAAAAAAAAAAAAGCAAGGTGAAGTTTTGGCATTTTGATAGCAACTGTCACAACTTGTTTAGGATAATTAAATAAAACAAACTAATAGTCACTCAAACATATCATTTTGTTAAGTACTAGCATAGTTTACAGATGTTTTCTAAGTTAATCGGAAATCAAATTGCTAAGAGACAAGCAACATTTGTTTTACCCAAATATACAGAGATAGATGGATGGTCTTTAAAAACCTCATGAGATCTGAAGAATTTGACATTCAAAGAAGGTTTATTAACTTAAAATTTTTTGATATTGAGACATGTCAGCTCCTGACAGCACCCCCTATTCTACTCCAAATAAAGGATGAGCATTGAAGAATCTCCACTTGGAGATGGTTGCATTAGTGGCAAGCCTGTCACTTGGCAAGAAAAATCCCTTGCTTCAACTGTACACAGAATGCTGTTTGAGAAGGACAAAACTTGGAAGCAGATAAGCCGACACCTAGCTCTGCCAAGACAGGGTAGGCAAGTTCTTCATAATTCTTGTTTTACCATTAGTGTCTGTCAGAGATCCTGGACCAAGAGGCTCAAGGTAGATGCTCCAATGTATGGAGAGAAACTGGGGATTTTCCAGGTAGCCAGTTGTCTCTCATTTCTTAGTTTTGGAAGCTGCTGGCTCTGCACTTCCTGTATAATCAGATATATTTATCCTTCTTAGGTCTCTAATGTGGTTGAAGACTAGATAGTTATAGTCTCACAGTTAAATTTTAAGTTGTTTAGGAATTAAAAGGATGTTGTAGGTCCAAGAAGATGTTTGTAAGTTGGTAATGCAAGTTAGGATGGAAACTGAGTTAGGTATAGAACTTTAAACTCATTGAGAAAAACAGATAATAGAATATTAATATCAATTGCCAAATATGTATGGAGTGTATATCAGGAGTGTATGTCATACCTTATAATTTTCATAATTGTGGCTTAATATTTTAAAAAATGAAAAGGTAGCTAACAAAATGAAAAGACTTTTGAAAAAATGATGTAGAAACCTACTACTTTTTTTTCTTTTTTCTTTAAAATCTCCAGAGACCCTCCTGCCTCCACCCTCCCAGGACTGGGTCATGCTACTGAGACCAGATTTTTATGTAGGTCCTGGGGATTGAACTTGGGTCCTCATGCTTGCACAGCAAGCACATTTCCAAGTGAGCCATCTCCCCAGCCCTGAAGTCTACTACTTTATAAACTAAATAAAAATACAATGACAAATAAAAAGAGCTTGGGATGGAGGTTACCTGCATGAAAAGTTAACACTGGTCGCAGAACTCATACATTTTAAAAACAAGAGTCCATGTATGAGGAGCAGGCCACCACCCAGTGAATTGTTGGTCAGAGAGTTTCTAGAGGCCTCCCAAGCAAGACATGACATTATTGCCCTTGCTCCTGGTTGCCTAAGTAGAACTGCATGGCCCTAACATATTGCTGGAGACACTATATACTTTGGTCACAAAATATAGAGAATTCAAACTGGAGCTTGGCTAAAGGATTCTTCCCTGTTGTCAACCATACATGATACCAAAATATGCTATATAGATTGCTAGGAGAGAAAGCTCATCAGCACTCTTACTGAGATGTGCACCTTGTATGCTACAACACTTCCACTAGTATACTAGTTGCTCAATTGTTTGGGGAGAAACCAACTCATGGATTTAAGGCCTGTTCCATGTGAGGAAATACACACTTGGTACACTAATCCAGACCAAATTGCTGACTATTATGGAGGTCCAGTGCCCTGGGCAATGAGGAATGTTTTACTGAATGCACATGCAGGCAAACTGCCTTCCTTCTCAATGTTTACTTTTGTACACATAGGTTAGAGTTGCTCTCAACCTTAGGTAGAGGTGCTCTTTTTCACAGTGTGTGACAGTTAACACGGGTACTTGATTCCAGTAATATGCTGAAAATAAATGGCTACTGAGTGCTTTGTAATAAGAAGACCTAGTATCACCCTCTCCGCTAACCAAGAAATATCTTAAAGAAAGTGTTGTAAGTACATGGGAACTGGAGAACAGGGAGAAATGCTACAAAATATTGCCACCTAGACATAGCATAGCATTTGTAATCAGAATCACACTATAGCTATATATAACTCCACAAAGCTACAGGAGATTGGGTCCTTTGAAATTCCATCATGATTGGAGAAGATATACATAAGGCCTCACTGTTTCCTTAGGATCTGTTGTTGGAGGATGGTTGTTAGGGGAGGGGCGGTATATTCTTAAGTGGTATGGCAAACTAGTGAGCTCCCCATGCTCTGGAAAATAAGCTCCCCCCTACCTCATGCATATAACCCTAGCAAAATTCAGTGTATCAAAAAGAAAAAGAAAGAAATCCATAAGTTTGGGAAAGCAACTAAGTTGGAAAAGAAAAGATTTTAGAATTTAAGAGAGGATAATTAGAATTAAGAGTTTAAGAGAGGATAATAGTAGGTGAATGCAATCATAACACATTAAATACATTTGTATGAAGTTGTCAAGGATAGAGAAAAAATAAATTACAAAAAGTTTCTAATTACTTAAAATAAAATGAGTAAATAAGTCCTTAAATTGAGTAGCTGGAAAAATTAAACAGGAAAAAAAGGATTTAAAAAATTTTAAAACAAAGCATTTTTATTGCATTTCCTTAATAGGTTATATATTAAAGATAAAAAGAGCTAAGATATAAGGCAAATATATTGTAATTTATTGTTAGTCAGTTAGGTACGCATAACTATAGAATAAATAAGTATGTTAATGTACTAGATTTTTATCATTAAAGAAGAGTCCAAGGAAATATGTGTCGTAAACCCCCATGTTTACTAGAAATAACACTGTGAAACTTACATTGAACTCTCTTTGTCCACTGGGAATAGGGGACTCATGGGCAAAATTTAGCCTTATAATTTGCCATGAATTCTTTTTTCTTTCATTTTTAAGAAAAAAAACCCATTTATTTATTTTTTGTGTATGAGTGTTTTGCCTGAATATGTGTATGTACACCGAGTGCATCAGATCACCTGAATATGAAATTACAGATAGTTGTTAGTCACCATGTGGGTGCTGGGAATCTACCCAGGGTCCTTTGCATGAGCAACAAGTGCCCTTAAGTGCAGAACCATCTCTCCAGCCCTAACCAAGATTTCTCAAGAGAGTCTTTTAAATTACTTTATTTTTTATTTTTTATATTACAATATAAATACATTCCTCCTCCCCCTCCAAGTCCTTCAATCTCCTTCAAATACATGACCCTTCTTTTCAGTTACTGTAGGCATACATGCATAATACATACTTATGTATATATATGCATATGTATGTATGCCTACAATAAGTGTGCATATGTAACTATATATATGTATATATATATATAACTATGCACATATATATGCACACATAGGTGTTGGCATGCTCACACTATAAATAGAAAATAAAATAATATTTAAAAGAGAGAGTATAAGAAAATGGAAATGACTTATTAGACTGAATTGTGTTTTTCTAGAAAAAAAAGTCTTATAAAAATAAAGTGGGTTCAAGAGTCAGATTTCCAAATTTTATAGCTCTACCTCAAGACCCAGACATACTACTCTGGGCATATATCCAAAAGATTCCTCAGTAACCACAGGGACATATCCTCAATTATGTTTGTAGCAGCTTTATTTGTAATAGTTAGAAACTGGAAACAACCCAAATGTCCTTCAGTCAAAGAATGGATTAAAAAAAAAAACAAACCTGTGGTACATCTACACAATGGAATACTACTCAGCTATCAGAAAAAAGGAAATCATGCAATTTGCAACCAAATGGATTCTACCACTTACCAGTTGGCATTTGACTTTGGTCAAGATTGAGCACCTCTGTGTCCCAATTTTCTTTTCTGAAACTGACAATAATCTGTTTTACTGAGTAAATGATTGATAATTTGATGCAATCTGAAAAATCCAAGAAACTACACACATGTGGGACAATATCTGACATAATTTAAAATTGTGCCTACAATTACTTTTTAAACAATTAAAATATAAATTACAGGGAGGAAACTATACATATACATATAATACCTGAAGAGTAATACAATTTTACTAAAGTAAACATGCTACCTACAATATTTGAATAATAGAACCAATGACAAAATTTGAAAACACAAAAATGCATTAAATCAGGCAGAAGAAATTAGAATTAAATACTTCTCATCTATTTAAAAACATTGAAGACAGTTTTAACAATTGGAAAGATTATAGAATACATATTAATCCTTCTTACTACTCACAGTAAATGCATCATTAGTGTTACAGGGTAATATAGAGGTGTTTCAGAAGATCTCCACCCTTTGTGCTTTTGATAATTACAGTAGAGAAATGCTCAGAAAACTAATTGTAAAAACATTCTTTTTTTATGTAGCTTAAATGGTAAAAAGTCAGAGTCAACTAACATGTAGCTCCCCTTTAGAGAGCTACAATTGGCAACACTGATAATTGACAAATAAAACTACATATTATATTTAGAATAAATACCAATACCCTGGGTAAGTTATTTTATAAGATTTAAATAACAGGTCACAATACAATGCTTTTGTTATGATTTGCGTAAAACTAGTTCTGTCTACAGAATGGTTTTGAATTTTATTTGAGAATCTCATGCACACATACATCTTGTTCATCCAGTTCCCATTCCCTTCCCTCCGCTCGTCCCCTTCCCTCCGCTTTTCCCTCTTGACTTCATGTGCTCTTCCTTTAAACTCACTGACCCTACTTTGTGCTCCCAGTATGTGCATGAGTGGGTTTTTTTTTTTTTTTTGGTGTGTGGTTTTATAATTTCCAGCTGTGAGTATACACTTGTTTCCAAATTTGAAGGTTTGAAAAAAAAATAAGTTATCTTAGCTCTACTAAGTTGAAATGAGGGGAGAGTGATGCTTTTCTTCTGTGTAAAGAAAGCAATGCCCACAGCCATGACCCGTAGAGTCTCTAGAGAAGAGTGAAGAAGACAAAGTAAAGCCCAACGAAAAGAGGCCCACAGTATCTACTTTCTGCTTTCCTGCTTTCTTCAAGGGATTTTTCATTTCCTCTTTAAGGGACCTCTATCATCTTCATAAAGTTGTCTTTAAGGTCATTTTCTTATGCTCCTTGTGTCCTTTCTTGGACTATTCAGGGTTGCTGTAATAGGATAGCGAGGGCTCTGTGGGGGCATATTGCCCTGGCTGTTGTTGATTGTGTTCTTACACTGGAATCTAGGAATCTGGATTTGGAGTAAATATAGGTCTAGGTGCTAATCTCTTGAGTTTGTCTTTGTTGGATGCATGTTTTGTTCCTTAGTTTCTGTTTCCTCTCTGGTTCTGGGTAGAGTGGCCTGTGGTTGAGTACAGGGTCTCTACCTAAGTTTGTAACTGGACTTCTGATGGTTGAGGTGGCCTCTGGTCAAGCTGGTGTGGGTTCTGCTTGAGTTCAGGATTGGAGTTCCGGTGTCTGCAGTGGTCCCTGATTCAGCCTGGATCTTCTGTCTGAATAGGAGGCTGGGATATCATGTAGCAAGAGGAGTGGTGGTTGGGAGTAGGCTCATCAAGCACTGGGGGAGTAGGGAAAGCCTGTGGGCAGGGCATTACCACAGGATCCTGTTGCTGCTGTTGCCTCTGGTGGACTAGGTGGCTCCTGCCAGAATTCTGAGCAGAGATATCCAATTATCTACCAATTAAATGTCATAAAAGTAATGGTATCATTACAGAAAACGTATATATCAAATAGCAAATAATGAAATAAACTAGAAATTATTTAAATATGTATTTCTGGAAACCAAAAAGACACTAATAAATTGCAAGAGAGGATGGATTGAACTCTATCATATACACAGCCCCTCCATTGATAAGATAATATGGGATAAAGAAGGGAGCAAGGGTAGATTTGAACCATCTTTTTCATTAAGCTAGTTGTCTAAGATAGTTCATTCCTTGTCTCTCTGCAGTTTTTATGTCATGAGCAGGAAGGTGGTTGAGTGACACCAATTAAAATATTTGAATAGATAACATATTTTATGATTATCATTATTGTCTGCATTGATTATTTTTTCAAAAGTGTTTTCTGAACACCCACTTACTCTGTATCTTTTTCTTTTTTTTTTCTTTTCTTTTTTTTAATAATTTATTTTTTATTTCTTCAAGTTACATCTCAATCACAATCCCCTCCCTACTCCCCCCCTCCAGTCCCACCCTTCCACGCTCCTCCCCCTCAGCCCCACCATCCTCTTCCCTTCTTTTTTTTTTTTTTTTAGTTTAAGGTATTTATTTTTCCCCCCAACAGCTCTCCCTTTCAGTCCAAATAATGGTTCTTTTTCTTATAACTATAAATACAATACAAAACAACAGAAATAAATAGGCCACGATTATAAGAGTTATATGGCTTAGCATACATTCCCAATGTCCAGTCCATATGTATTTGGCACCTGACTTTAACATTCTACTATCTAACCATCTCCATGAGTTTAAAGTTCTATATCTAACTCAGCTTTCATACTAACTTGTCTCATAATTTTAAAAATATCTTCTTTGATCCAGAACACCCTCTTGATTCCTAAACAACTCAAAATTTAACTATGAGACTCTAGCTATCTGTTCTTCAACCACCTCAGAGACCGGAGAGGGATAAATATATCTGATTATATAGGAAGTGCAGGGCCTGCAGCTTCCAAAACTAAAAAATGACATACCAGTGGCTGCCTGGACAGTTCCCATTTTCTCTCCATACATTACAGCATCCATCTTCAGCCATTTGGCCCCATTTCTCTGACAGACATTGGTTGTAGAGCAGGAATTATGAAGGACTTACCTACCCTGTCTTGGCAGAGCTAGGCTGTCGACTTACCTGCTTCCAAGTTTTGTCCTTTTTGGACAGAAGTCTGTCTACAGTTGAAGCAAGTGGTTTTTCTTGCCAAGAGAATGGCTTACCACCAATTTAATCATTTCATCTGCCCTCATGGCATATCTTAAAATGATCTTTCAGGACTTCATTTAATGGATTTATATGTTGTTTGTCAGGATATTAGATTATAAAATAAGTCAAGGCCTTAATTGTTTTCTTTAATGAAGTTCTCAGACCATAATATCTATGTAAGCCACTAGTTAAGAAAGTCAGTGTATGATATCATTTAAGTCAGTAAACAGTAATAGAAGCAGAAAAGTTATAATTTCTTGAATGATACAAATAGCAAGATTTTAACATAATATTCAGGAAAAAAGTGGAAATCACAGGTTGTAAAGAAAAACAATTGACAGCCTTAATATAAGTGAGGGCGCCTAGTCTTACTGCTACTTTATATGCCATGTTTGGTTGATATCCTTGGGAGCCCTGCTCTTTTCTGAAGAGAAATAGATAAAGGGGTAGAGGTAGTGGGAGGGAGAGGGGAGGAGAGAGAAAATTGGAATAGGGATGTAATGTATGAGGAGAAGGAATAAAAAATAAAAAATAAAATCAATTGAGGGAGAACTAACACTAACAATTAATGAAAAAAAGAAAAATTAATAAAATCCAAATCTAGCTATAGATTTGAAAGACATTAGGGAGTGATATATGTGAAGATTTAGAGGAAGCAATGGGAAGTGAGAAATAATTATAATCTCAAAAAGTAAAAAAATAATTAAAAAACAATATTTGCTGAAGTATAGGGCTATGGAATATATTTACACATGGAAAGGAAGGAAAATTAGAAGGCACTTAACCTTGACCTCTCATGTGAATGATGGGAAGATCCTAAATGGATAATGTCAGATCCTCTGGTGTTGTCAAGTACAGTACTGAGGTGACTTGTGCAAGGAAAGTTAGAATAGCTCACATCTGATCATTGTTAGTTAGATCTGAGGAATGATATTTGCCAGAAAGGAAAACAGGAGTGATCTGATGCTATCTTGGTGGTGGTTGGAAGGTAATAAGAAAAAAAAGGAGTAACAGAAAATGAAAGTATTCATGTAAAAAACTGTAAGAAACATGTTGTTAAGTTCAGAAGCATATTAAAAAATAAGCATATTAGAATACGGACTGTGGGACTTCAGAAGGGGAAAGTTGTCAGTTTAAGAACGGAAAGTATAATAGCATTTCCAAGTTAAAAATTGGAAAAATGGAATGAATGCCAATTTTGTCCAACTGAAAAGAAGAAAATAGGAAACACTAAAAGCTTTAAGTGTAAATAAAGGACTAAAGTTAATATACATATATTATACTAAATTCTTTCTATGCTGTTTATTTTTAGCAGATGGATTTAAGGTGTTTTATAATCTAAGAAAAGAAAGATGTATTAGTTGAATTAGCTGAAAGAAAAACTGAGAGAAATGACAATACTAATTTAAGCAAAATGAAATTTAAAATCAAAATCAGCAAACATAGGAACATAATATCATGAGGATGGATGAAATGAATACAGATTTATACCAGACTTACATGCATAGCAGATAGATAAATATAAAAATGTATCAAAACTGAGGAGAATTTAATAAACATCCAATAAAACAGAAGATTTCCTTGCATTTATTCAGAAATTAGGTAGATCTACCAGGCATCAATAAGTAAGGGTATGCAGGAATTTAGTGATGTAAAAAAAATAGAATGTAGATTCAGATATATCTAAAAGAAATATGCATTTTATAAGCACAAGTAGCATTTGCATAAAGTAATCTGAACTTGATTGTAAAGAATATTTGATAGTTTACATTCTATAAATTAAATACAGTTTTAAAAAGGTTACAAGTATAATCTCACACAGGAATTGAGCTAATAAATATTCCTTAAATCAACAGTGAATCAAACTTCTTAATACAAATTACCCAGAAAGCAATAAAAAGATTAACAAACCCCATAAAATTTGACACAATGCATAATTTACATTTTGATGAATTTACAAAGATAATGAACACTAAAGTAGTTGATGCTATTCATCTCCTGATTTTAGAAAAACAACATCAACAAAGCATCAATCAACAAAACAAAACACAAGCTGGAAAGAACTTAAAAGAAAACAAATGCAAAATTCCCCATGATCTTCAGATGTGGAATCCCAAAAAGTTGATTTCATAGAAGTTGAGAGTAGAAAAGTGGTTGTCACAAGCTCAGGAGCATATGGACAGAGATGACAAGACAATGGGTCAAAGGTCCTGAATTACATATGGGCCCCCCAGAAAACACCTGCTATAGAGTACTGTGTCCACAGATGGTGAGAATGTATTGTAGGCTTTGTTTAAAGAAAGAAAGAAAAGAGGGAAGGAAGGAAGGAAGGAAGGAAGGAAGGAAGAAAGGAAGGAAGAAAATTTTGGGAAGATAGCCCAGTGGATAAAATGCTTGCCATGAAAGCAAGTAATGCTCAAGTCCAAATGCCGAATACCCATACAAAAGCTAGGCATGGCTTTATATAAATGCAACCCTGGCATTGAAAGCAAAGACATATGGATCCATAGAATATACATGGTAGCCAGCCTAGTTGAAATAGTGTGTTTTGGATTCAGTGAAAGACCCTATCTCAAGGGAATAAGACATCTGGATATAGATGAAGACACCTGAAATCCTCTGCTATCCTCTATATGCATGTGTAAACACAAGCAACACACACATATGTACACAGACACAAACACACACACACACACACACACACACACACACACACACACACACA
>CAJQZJ010009840.1:3432354-3502069 GCA_907164525.1 Lophiomys imhausi
ACACACACACACACACACACACACACACACACACACACACACACACAGCAGGAAAAGATCAGGAAGAAAGCATTGTCAATGCCCTCAACATAAACACTTGATAAATGAGAAGATAAATATGCTTAACCAAAATTGAATATTAGACAATGTTCGCATGTCATATTATCATACTATGCTCTATGAGTATAGAAAATCAAAGAAATAATAAGAAAGATTATTGATATGGAAATCATACAAACACAACAAAACAGACTCACAGCATATATATTTATATATATATATATGCATATATGTATACACATTTATATCACACACACATATATATTTATGCATATATACATGGATATACACACATCATATATAAAATCAAAGAAAAAAAGACTATGCACATGAGGAAGACACATTGGATGTTGGGAGCACACATAGAGGATATAAGGTAGAGTAGCCAGAAGGGACTGGGGGAGGAAATGGAGGAAGGAGACAAAAAGAGGAAATGATTTCAATTAAAATATTGAAATATTGCATATTTATAGAGAATATAATGTAGAGGAGTGCTGATGCAGACAGCACAGCATTCAACAGAAAAAACAGAAAATGGAAAAATTTAAACAGTACATAAAAATTTCAGTGCAATGTATACGAAAGGATTTTCACTTTTTGGCAAATGAAATAAGTGCTTTGTTTGTGACAAGAGAATACAAAACAAACACCAGAAATCCCAGAAAAGAGATGGAGTATCTTTCAGCAAATATGTATTATTAAAATTGATCCAGAAATAGGTATAAACTTATATTGATCAATTTCTATAGAAAAAATAGAAAAGTAATTTTATACATGACATGGTAATGCTATTTATGGGCTCAAAGTTTAATACTGTCTCATTTTTAAGGAACATATTATTTCAACATTATTAAACTATTTAATACCAAACAAAATATTAAATTTTTTCCAAATCATTTTAAAATTTTTCTTAACTTTAATTTTTAACTTTCAATAGTATTTTTTAAGGAAATAAACCTTATTTATTTCTAAAGTAAAATAGACTTAATTATGCTGGCTACTATATATATATATATATGTGTGTGTGTGTGTGTTCTCAAAATCATTACACAAGTGAAAGAAACACAGAGGCTATATAATATACAGTTCATTAAGATTCAGTATTAATAGTAAGCAAATTCATAGACAGAAAAAGAGTTGTGATTGTCCATAGTTGAGAGTAGGTTAAGAATTTGCTACATTGAAAACATGAAAATGTGTCTGAACTTCACCTTGGTGATAGATATAACTGAAAACTTGCTAAATTTCTTTGGAATGTATATTAAAATGGGTGAATATGTAAAATCTCATTTTATTAAAATAGATGAATGTCAGACAAAGAAAACCAAGACTGTTTTGTAAGAATGTATGAAAATCTAAACAAATGAATTTTTAAAATTTATGACTACAATGGGTATATTCCACAAAGCAGTATTTCTTCCAGGAAATCAAGTGTAAAAATTATTAGCTAGTCCTTATAAAGCAAAATAGGAATAAGATATTAATTAAATTTTATCAATGATCAACAAGTTTTATTTTCAAAAACAAATCACTAAAATCATATTAATTTAAATGAAAAATAACAATATCATTATCAGCCAACATTTTCCTGAAAGCTACAGAAATATAATAAGAAATACAATTTAAAAACTATAAAAATGTGAGAAACAGTGGTAAATGATTTTATTTTTCATACAGTTATTTATAAGCAGAGATCCAAAGAGCCTATAATTTAAAAAATAACCTTCTTTGAAGTGATAAAGAGAACTTGATAATATCATTTGATACACAATAGAAATTTTAATAAACCTCACTGCTTTAACAATACTTATTCAGAAATTAGAGCAGAGTCAAGATTATATTCACAGTAGCAAAAACCTGTGCAATAGAATCAATAATTTTATTAGGAATAAACATAACAGTAAAGTAATACAATACTCACTATACAAATACACTTATAGGAAACTCTTTAAAGATGAAATTAAAATCTGAACAAAGAGAAATACATGAAATATTTGAAAAGTTTGATGCAAGTGACAGTTGTTCTGAAATCAGTGTATTGGAAATTTTTGTATGTTTTTATTTTGTTTTCTCAATAAATTTTGTTCCTTAACAGTGCCACACATGTATATAATGCAGTCTGGCTACTCTTTTAATTCCGTCCCAAATCTATCAGCACCCTTCTTCCTTACAAATCTCTTTCCAATAGTCATGACTTTTTGTTTTGTTTTTGTTGCAGAGCTTAAAGAGTCATCTTTGTGATTGTGAGTGTGGAAATACTCATTAAAGCCTGGTGGGATCACTAGTGGTACACAGCTGTAAACTATGCCTCCCCCTTTTCCAAAACCAGTTAGTCATCAGCGGTGCAGTAGTAAGTGGTAAGGCCACATGAGTCCTTTCCCCAAACATAGATGATTGTGAGGAAATCCTAACCAGCATGGGCCCAGTGCGAAGAGGTACAACTGCAGTGAGATTTTAACTATGCTTGTCCTTGTAGTGTCCTACTTAGTATTCAGCATTTTGAAGCTCTGATTCCTGTCGTCTAGGCCTTACATTCTTTTGGTCCCTATCTGTCGCGTCCCCCTCAACCAGCAAGGACGACGCAACTCGCAAAAGCTCTTCTCCAGCAGTTTATTCAGGTCCCTTGAAAACAGTCTTCCGAATGCCCGGGCAGACCCAACCCACAGGCTAAATACTATATGAACAGCCAATCAAGTAAAGCCACGTGGTGCTATCTTAGAGGCCCACGTATGCGGAAGCAAGCCAGATCAGCGGTCTTAGCCAAATATGGACTTGTTTACCACCGAGAGCGCTCACAGTCGGGCTGGTGGAAGGCAGAAACCGGCGCCATTTTTAGGGCGCGGCACGTCGCAGCTCTCTACACCTATCAGTACAATGTTAAGAGCTCTCATCCCGAATCAGCTAACCCAGACCCAGAAAGATGCACATGGCATCTATTAACTTATAACTGGATTTTGGCCATATAGTACAGGGTAACTATCATACAACCAACAGACTGAAAGGAACAGGAACCTAGACTTTGTTACCTTATAGTGGGATACTTTGGCCTAGTGGAGCTTCCATGTAGGCCCCCAATGCAAGAGGAAGCTCTTAGCCCTCATAAGACTGCTGAACTGAAGCGGGCTGATGTGTAGGGCACCCCACACTAGAGGAGTAGGATAGGTGGGAGAAGGGGGAGAAGGTGGGAGGGTAAGAGGGTGGGCTTGGGAGGGGTGGAGGGAAAGGACTATGATGGAGATGTCAATTGAAGTTATAAATAAACATTAAAAGAAGAGATCTCAACTGTCTTTTATTCTCAGCTATATGGGACTCTCTATTTATCTCCATGGACTGCCAGGGAGAAGCTTCTCTGACTAATAGAGATAGGTATCCTTTTTTTCTGTAGGCATAAACATTTAGAAAATGATTTGATGTTCTGTCACTTTATTCATAGGTCTCAATGGGCTTTACGTTACCAGACACTGATTCTCTCTTGGGGACGTTGCCTGAAATCTAAATAGGGACTGATTGCTTGCCCCATAGCCATCATGGCATTATTGCACCAATGGGTTCATCCTTCATTACCAATTAGTATTATAGTTCATAGAACACACATATTTATTACAATACCCAAGTCTTGTAAAATTGGGTAAGATTAGCCTAAGTGTTTATATGGATGAAAAAACATACCAAGAAGGGAATGTGCAAGAGCAGAAAAATTAACTTATGTAACAGATGGTTATAAATATCCATTACAATCAATTAATCATAATATTAGCATATTAAGATAGAGATTATGGAAAGAGATAGGAGATTTCAGAACTATTTCTGAGGAAAAATATGAATTTAATACATAATAACATAGTATTTGTACTGGCAAGAAAACATTCTTTATTTATAAATGGGAGTGATATAATTTTCCCTTCCAGAACAAAATACACATAATATTTATTTCTATTCAAAACATTAATAATGCTAGCGGGGCCAAAGATGAATGAAAAAAAGTTAAAAATCAAAGAACAAAAAATAAATGTTTGGGGCACTCCATTTATTATTTAAGATCATCACACAGTAAAATCATGTGCATTTGTGCACAAAAGTTTTTTGAAAAACTTTTTTGGGCCTGGTGAGATGACTCATGTAAAGGCACACTTAAGCTCTATGACCTGGATTTGATCCCCACAACCTACATAGTGGAAGAAGAGAACTGGCTTCCACAACTTGTCCTCTGACTTGCACATGTGTGTCATGATATGTCTTTCCTCATATTGCCCTACACATGCACATACATGCACGTAAATAAATGTAATTATTTTCTCTAAAACAAACTTCATATGTAAAAAAGATTATGTATATAAAGTGAATACATCGATAATGGGTCTTTAACAAAGTTTAACAAAAATATTGTGAGTTCCATCCATTTCATATGACAAACCTTTCCAAACACTCTAACAGAGAGATTAACAACATCTGTGAAGGAACAATGTGCAAAAGACATTTCACAAAGCCACCAAACACTAAGACACTCAATGTCAGTAGTCATCAGTGAATGCAAATTAGAGAAATGAGCTATCCCTTTCTGCCCATTAGACTGCCAAGCATCAAGCAGAGCAATGGTACCTATTGCTGGTGGGCTACAAAGAAACACATATTTTAATATATTGCTGGTGGAAATGTGGATTACTCTAGGCTGTTTTGGAAAGCAATCTGGCAATATCTATTAAGTTAAAAACATCTCTTGACCCAGACATCCCACTGAGGGAACCTACCCCAGAGAAACAAATGCTTCAGTAGGTAAGAATATACTAGCAGCAATAATTATTGCATTGTTTATTTTAAAAAATAAACCTGGTAGCTGAATGGATTCTGATTAGTACAGGAATAGTTGGCTATTGTCAATAATGCTGAAAATTATACTATTCTGTATTATATCACCTGAGTTGGAACAATTTCCCTGATGCATTAAGTGAGTAGAAAAAATCAGGATGCACAAAGACACATTAGTATGATCTTATTTACAAAGTATATGTATATGTGTTCTCAAATAGATATATATTTGTGTACATATGTGTCATGTATCTAACTTATCTACCTATTGGTATTTGCCTAAGGACAAGTATGATATTATACAAATCAGACAGCTAAATAGCTCATGTGAGAGTGATAGCAGGAAGGGGCAAGGTGAGGAACATGGTACAAAAGGAAAATACGAATTAGGTCCAGCATATGTGATTTGATTGTATCCATGACAGACATTCTTAAGATAACTCCAACTTCTCACCTTATGGGTATATACCAAATATACTCTCCCCCCTGAAGTATACATGTACTTGTGACTCATCTCTAAATAGCAAAAGATGGCAGAGTGGTAGGATGTCACATCTAACTTCTCTCTTCTTAAATGAGTTTCTTTGTTGACTCTCCTTTTTTTGTTTGTTTTTTTTGGCTTATATTTTATTATTTATATATGAAATTTATTTATGTATTTATTTTGATTTATGTTTGGCTTTCATGAATTTGTTGCTGCTACACAGAGGTCTGGGTGGTAAGGAGACTGTGGACAGCTTTCCAAGGATAGGTAGCAAGAAAAAAAAATCCTGTCATCAATAATGAGAACTTGGAGTTGAACCGTTCATCTGTGACCACAGCTTGGCTGGACAGACTTGCAAAGGACCTACATAAACTGTTTGGACTTTGGACCAAGTGAGAATTCAGTGCCATAAAGTATTTAATCACCCATATAAAATTCTGTTTCTTTTTGTATTTTTAAAAAGATTATTTGTTACACAGCTGTTCAGAAATACAATATCCAAGTCTCACAAACGACTCTGAAAGGTAAACACTGCCCTCTTGTTTGAAGGGAGAATCCTGAGACTTAGGGACTTGTTGGAGGCCAGGACCTTTGCTGTTTGGTCAAGGAGAAGGTATGAACCAGAATAACCAACACAAAGTTTTATGTTGTGGTTATATGTTGAGTACTTCTCTCATCCAAATGCCTAACGGGAAAACAAAAACAAAAACAAAAACAAAAACAAAAAACCACCAAAGCAAAACAAAAAACTCTAGATCTTTCTTGCTCCACTCCTCTGGTAGGCTTCTAGAAGTCTCTCTGACATTTTTCACTTAAAGCATACAGAGATGGCCTCCAGTTCTCACCTAAGCACCCTTGTCTTAGGTCTTCTTAGAACACTGTCTACACTCCATAGTACAGCTCAGGAAGTGGTGTGTGTGTGTGCAATTTAGAGCAGTTGTAAGAAAATGGATATGAGACTGACTGGGCTATGGAGAAAGAAACCCAAAGTTAAAGTTTCCCAAGATGAGTTCTGAAGATGTTAAGTGAGTATGCTTTACAGGATAGTCAGTGACTGGTCCAGTAGGTAATAACGTATCATCAAGACAGAGCACTCAAGTTCAATGCTCATAATCACATAGAGGAAGGAGAGATATAGCTCCCTGCAGGCATGCTCTGACTGCCACGAATGCCCACACATGTATTCTCATACATTCTCTTCACACAAATACAATAAATCATTGTAAAAAATAATGATCCATGGCTTGTTAGTTTGAAGAATTCTGAACTGAAAATTTTAAAAAATGAGTTGAATTTCAGAAAATTTAATAAACTGATTTATATCGAGCAATAACTCACACATGTTGAATTTTCAAGCTGACTTTGTCAAGTATTGTGTATATGAATAGTGCATTCTCCACTACAGGTAGGAGATACCCTATGTTCCTTTTATTCCAGTCTCAACATGTTTCTAAGGAGTCAACATGACAGTACTCTTCTATGCTACTTATAAACAGTGAGTATAATTCAAAATGAAAGAGTTTTGGGACAGAAACATCAATTTAGGATGTCCTCTGAACCAAGAATACCAAAAGCATTTATCAGAATTAAAGAAATAATCCTTCTAAAAGCAAAAATCTAAGGTACTTAATTCCTTGAAAACAGAGTATATAAACTTAATTTTTTCTAAATATTAAACAAGGAACAGGACAGCACCCCTAGATGAGGGCCTGGAGCAATGGTCCTCACATTGTTTAGTAACATTGTAATAACTATGATGATATGTGTATATACATGCATGTTGAATAGTGTTTTCATGACTATCATCTAGTTGAGTTAAAAAGACTCAGGGAGACAACATATATGTTCATAATTTCTATTTTAAACACTAGAAATATAGAGACAAAAGAACATTGCTATTTAATCTGTTGAGGAAACTAGAATAAGAAATAAATTTAACTTTTAGTAAATTTCACAGAAGAATGCTTTAATTTCTAGGTGGCTTTTTCAGATCAATCTAGAAATCCATAATTTCTTCATTCAGCTGCAATATTTATTATTCAAACTGTTCACTGAAATTTTATTTCTTTTTTTTTTTTGTATTTTTCTTTTGAGACATGGCATCACTATGTAATCATGGGTGAAGTGGAATTCACTAAGTGACTAGGTTGGCCTTGAACTCAAAGAGATATGCTTACCTTTTTATTTCATTTTTTAAACATCTAAATATTTCTGTCAAATTTTTCTTAATTGCATGTAATTGCATATACAACTGGGTTTCGCAGGGACATTTTCATACAAGTACATAATGTACTTTCAAACTCTTCCCCAGCCCTCTCTACCTTCCCTACCCTCCACTTCACCCTTCCCCTTACTTCTCTTTGTTCCCTAGATAATTTCAATTTTGCTTACACAATATCTGTATGGTGTAAATGTTTTTGGATCTTCAACACACACTCTTGGTTTTGTATTCTATATTCACCCATCAATGTCCCTCCTTTATAAAATAAATTGTAATGTTTAGATAATGTGATGCTTCCAAGAGACCCTGTTTGTCAGCCCCTTACACATGGCCCTTTCCTTTTTCGTGGAGTGCACATCTTGTCCTCTGCTGATTTTGTCTCATGGTATTTGCTTTACTTTAAGGCAGTGGCATTTTTGGATGTAAGCTCAGTCCTGGCTTTACTAGCTTTCTGTGGCAGTCTTCCACTTCATGGGAAAGGATTTGTTGGAAACATAAAGGATAGAATGAATTTCCAACTTCAGGATAGCTTTTAAGTTCATATGCCTGCTGAAAGTTTATATCTTATAAAGAAAACATAAACTTGAACCTCAAAGACTCAGCTCTTCAACTCCTTAATTTTTTTTAGAAAGTAAATCTTTTAACATAAAAAGTGTTGAAATATGTTAAAATTGTGTTACCTCTTATTACCTAACCCACTGTGTGTATGTGTGTGTGCATGTGTGTGTGTGTGTTTGTGCGTGTGTGTACATGCATGCAAACCTGTCTATGTGTGTGTGTGTTTGTGTTTTTTAGTCCCATTTTTGGTGTGACAGGGTTCTTTGTTAGGTTAGCTTTATGCTCATTTGTAATGGTAACTCCCAGCTATGATTTCACCCCCAAAGGTGAGCTGGCAAATCATTGACATCATGAAATCCGACTTTACAGTTTCTCAGGACCCCAACTCTGCTTCCTCTAGGCTTCTCTCACAAAACCCTCCAAGCTTCCCCACTCTGATTGATATATTGGTTTATTTGTCTGTGTATCACTTGCTCACATCTGTCTCTTTCTCTCTCTGTATGTATGCATGTATACATGCATACATGTATGCATACAATAACCTATCCAATTGTTTCATGGCTTAAACTAGGGAAAAAATTACTTCTTAGCCATTTTAAATATGTATATATATATTCCTTGTGTCTTAAATAATATTACTTTTCAATATTAATCTTTTACTTTGAAATCCATAAAATAATTGACATTATGGAAACAGTAATTATATCTTGTTCCTAAAAAATCTCAGAAGACTAGAATTAAGAAGCAGATCATGAAATCAAAAGAAGCAATTTGAGAATGAATGATGGCGAATGCTCTATTACTTTCCACAACAGGTAGCAAAGCTGCAGCGGTGTGCCTCTAAAATGGTATTTTAGTTCAGTTAATAACATGGTAGGCACCTTAGGAGGCAATTGTTAGGAAAGACTGTCTTTATTAAATTACAAATATTCCTTTAGACTGATCTTCATCAGGCGGGAAAGACATAATGGTTAACAAGCAGGCGTCCCTGTGCCAAGTGAGTAATCTATGAAAGAAATAAAGTAGAATCACAGGGTCTGAGGTTACCAGGGAGCACATGGAGGACCAGAGAAGATGTCTCTAAACAGATACTAATTGAGGCAAAACCCAATGAATGAAAAGGAGATATTAGTTTTGACTTTGGTCACAAGGAAGCTGCTGAAACTCTCCCATATGAGGTCAACTGGTAGTCTTACTGACTGACAATGTGCCTGAAGTTCAGAAGACAGCTCTGGATTGTTGCTCTATTTGGATGCTCTTTCAATCTTCTACCATGTTTAGCTTTTTAAACTTATTTATTAATAAATGAACAAGTTTTCCAATATGAAAGTACCAAATATACCATAAGAAGTGAGTCTCCCTTCAACTCCCACAACCCAGAAAACCATGACACCAACATAGCAAAACAGAACTTGGCTCCCATACTATTTTTCCAGAATGGCATGTGTACGCTCTTACCTGAGAAACAGGAAGGATCCATTACTCAAGCTTTTCTGAACTGTGCATTGTGACTGAGTAACATAGATTTTTTTTTTAAATAATACAGTAGAATTGTCTTTTGTTTTTCTCTTTGATTTAGAGACAGGATATCAATATATAGATCAAGGTGGCCAAGAACTTACAATTTCCCTCATTGCTTACTGAGATTACTGGCATGAGTTGCCATGTATGGAGTGCCCCTCTAATTTGTTCTACTCCTCCCTCCCCTTCTCTTGCCTCCTTTTGCTTTCTCTTCCCTACTCTTCCCTTCCTTCCCTCCTCCCACTTCCCTTTCCCTCCCATCCCCTTCCTTTCTCCCATTCTTTACTTCCTTTGGTTCTCACTGAATAGTCCTATGTCACCTTTAATTCACTATTCAGCTCACCCCAGCCTTAACGAGACAGACTTCGTGCCCCTGCCTTCCAAATCCTGGGATTACAGGCATGAAACAGCATGACTGCAACCCTATCTTTTTAACAATAGCATACTACTGCATTGTGTGACTCAGTCTGGGCCATAGCTGTGGATATTTCTACTGTTCTTAATGTCTAAGTGAAATTAAAACTACGAATATCAAATATGCCTTCTGCCTAATTACAAGTTGTGTAGGCTTTCACATGGCAGCATTTTAATAAAATCCAGTCCAAAACTTCTATCCTATTTTGAAGCTACAAATATCTGATGCCAGCTTTCTTCCCAGATAGTTTTCTACATTCCTAATTTTATTGGATTTGTATGTTCTACACAAATGACAACTCTTCTTCCTTGTCATATCAAATTGCTTCTCGCCTTATCAGATTTGTCTCTAATACATACTTTCTAGCATGCTGTTATCTGTTATTTCATGCAGATAACAGCATGCAACACTGTTTCTGCAACACTGAATTCTTCAGACTATAATTAAATTATAATTCAACCCACACAGATATTTCCCTTAATCATCATGTAGTTTAATTGTCTACAGACACTTTCAAAGCCAAAGAAAATGAGTACTTATTGGCTGTGTGGTTGCCATGTGAGCATTGTTCTTGGACCTCTGGTGGCAGAGAACTAAGGGCACCAGCTGCAGTTGAGTCCACAGCCTTCTTACTGGAAATGTTAAGTACTGTGGGTAAAAATCAAATAAGATCTTGTACCATTGCAGAGAAGGGATAAGGATGATTTGTATGTGATGTATTTGTGAACATGTTCATCACTATTAGGAAAAAACATATAAGTGGCTCTGGCATTAGTCTGGACCAGCGCATTGGTCATGAGACATCTTGATGATGGCAGCATAAGTGGAGATGTCAGGATGAGAGATAAATTAAAATTTATACTCCAGGGAGTGTGAAATCCTAGAAATAGACTTTAGAAAATTATTATAATTATAATAAAGAGTAAATGAAAGGCAGGAAAAGTAAAGTAGTAACATGAGGACAGGGAGATGGCTGCTAACAGACAAGTTCATTGGGTTTTGTCTATTGGATGGGAGAGCTTATAGCATAGTTCCTGGCTTATGTAAAAGGTCTAGTACTGACTGAGAAAGCAATTAACAGGATGCAGAACACACCTGCGTTTATTTCTTCTTCATCATCTTCAGCTTCTCCTCCTCCTGCTTTTTCTCCTCCTCCTTCCCCTTCTCTTCTTACTCGTCCTCCTCCTCCTTCCATGATTACTTTTTCTCAGTGTTACTAGAAGAAGGAGCTATGTTTCAAGTGAATGGGATGCTTTGGAGCAGACAATTATCAAACTCAAGTGGTAGGAAGAGTGTGATGACTTGGGTACCTTAATGTAATTATTGAGAAATAGAGGGGGAGGAACAAGGTCTAAACTGTAAAGAAGATGGCTGCAAATTGATAGGAATCAGGAAAAGAAATACAAAGGAAATGAATATCTCAAAGAACTGGGGCATCAGGGCATTAGATAGGCCTTATAAGTGGCCCTTAAGCAACCCATGACTGTAATAGGAAAGGGGAAAGCAGAAGAGGAGTCAGTGACCTAACAATGAAATGTATTGCTATACAGATGAGACCAAAGATGACCAGAAATAATAAAATCCAAAAAGTAAATAATGGAATGAAGATTCTAGGGGAAAACCAAATATTGTTTTCAATATCAAACATACTGGAGAGACAAAACGTTGAGTCTCAAAACTCAGTGCCTTATGGAAGAATGTGCTGGGCATCAAAAATATCAAAAGCAATTAAGGTAGCCTAGGCCAATATATTTTCCTGTGTGACTATGATGACAGTGTATTTCAAATGAAATCATAGCAGATTTTAAGATGTGGCAAGTGGCATGATTTTACTTAGAAAAAATTACAGTAGTTTGGAAGTTAGGCCTGATAGAAAAAGTAAGGGGCCTTGAGTCATAAGCAAGGGATAGCTTATAGTTCAAGGTGACAATAATGGCAAGTAAGGTCAGGGTACCTCGAGCATGTGTTTCTGCTTCAGTTTTCTCTGTGGTATAAATGTAAATTTTATTAATAATTCTGAACACCTACCACCCAACCAACCCTAACCTTTTAGAAGGATATGACTCTTCAAGTGCAGGTCCATTGAGGGCAACTGGTCAGCAGTCTGTCTGCAGGAACAGAGTAATAGCAGTTGTTCAGTGGTCCTCTAACTCTGGGGTTGCTACAGAAGGCTCACTTGAGCTTGTGCTTGAGTCCTCTTAAGTCAGTCAAGACTGTCAAAGGTAAATGGAGCACGTAAAGCACCCCTGCATGCTTCAGTGGTCAACAGAACCCTCTCGAAGCAACTGCTGTTCCGGGTGGCCTAGTCCTCGGCATCCAGGCTTCAGCACTTGGTTGACAGTCAAGGGCTGGCCAGCAGAGCTTGGCGCCTTAGGGGCAGTGCTGTGCTTGTGACACCTAGGAGCTGGTCATTGCTTGTCTCTCACTTGAGGCCATTATCTCTTCACTGAGCATTAACCTCATATCTCATTCACTTGCTTGGTGGCTGCGGACCCGTGGACAGATGTAGCCTCAGGTAGCTCTGCTCCCACCATGGGTTTCCTCAGTGTCTGGTTCTCATGAACTTTCTCTGACAAGGACTTATGCCACGCCTCTGTGCAAGCCTGAGCTTACATGTGGCAGGAACCCCTTCCCATTTCCTTTTCTTGGCCTCTGGCCCACTGTCTCCTCTGTTGGTCTCGGTTCATATGCTGAGGCCTGACCACACGATTCTTACTACTTCAGGACTGGTGCGGCCTAAGGGCTAGTTAGTGCATCTGTGCTTGAAATCTGGCCCTAACGTCAGCAGTTGGCACACGTCTGGTTTGCACCTCCCTCTCCTCATGCTATTTAGAGTCTGTCACCATAACTTTAAGTAGGGGGCTTCTCTCATGGTCCTTGAAGAGTCTCGTGGTTTCTCGAGGTTTCTCACAGTTTCTCATAGTACCTGATCATGTTCTCCACCAGTCCCGACTTTGCTCCAAAATGAGGCTTTTTCTTGCCTCAGTCCAACCTGGGCTCCTCCCACCTAGATCACAATCTTCAGCTAGAGTCTTTCGAAGTGAGGCATTGGGAAGTAATGCCAAGCCAAAAGTCCTTTCCAGTTTCCCAGGTTTTACAGAGTGCCTACTCATTGGTTGCCCAAGACCACGTGTGCTGCCAGATGTTTCCCACAAGTCCTGTGTTTCCTTTTAAGAGACCGTTCTTATTGTGGATGGTGCTATCTTTGGCTGGTAGCGCTGGACTCTATAAGAAAACAGGCTGAGCAAGACAGGGAAGCAAATCATTAAGCAGTACTCCTCCATAGCCTCTGCATCAGCTCTTGCCTCCAGGTTCCTGCCCTGCCTGAATTCCTGTCCTGACTTCCCTTGGTGATGAACAGCAATGTGGAAGTGTAAGTCAAATAAACCCTTTCCTCCCTTACTTTATTTTTGCTCATGGTGTTTTGTTGCAACAATAGAAGCCCTAACTAAGACAATGTATTACACCGATGTTTCCACTGTATCTTCCCTCCCTCCCTCCCTCCCTGAATCCCTGTTTTTTCTACTTCCTCTTCTTCTGTATTGATGCTATTTGCTTAGGTCCTGATGTCAATCTTGAGGATCAAAGACCATGCTCTCAATAAACAAACAGAAAAGGCAAAAGAGTAAAGCTGTGTTGCAGTGCAATCAACTTACTGTGGAATCAATATCAGTTTTGTTGTGGTGGTGGCTGTTTTGTTAAAACACAGGAAAAATAATGATGATTAGAATAGCTGTTGTTTACTGAGTCTCTTGTCCTCTGCCAGATGCTGTCACTTCACTTATATTCATGACCTCACTTAATCTTAACATGACTAAAACATGGATGTTCTTGTCCTTCCATGTCTCGGCTTGGCCATACCTGTGAATCTTTAAACCTACACCCACCTTTCCGAGAGCTTCAGAAACTGTGTGAATATTTGAAATGCCACTTATTCCTCTGCCAATTGTGTTTTTCTAAATCTCAGCATTAGATCGGAAGCCTTTCTCTCCTGAGACCATTGTTCATGGCATGGATCAATTAAGTCCCTAGTTTGCAATGGTTAGAATACACCTTGATTCTCCTCCAACTGCTACTTCAGGAGGCATCATTTATTCATCAACCACAACAGAGAAGCTGAAGATGTTCACCATCTCTCTTCTAAAGACAAACTGCCTTCATGCATGCAAATTTAGAAGGAAGATCCAATATTAAAGGAACATAAGGTAAAGTACAGAGAGCTTATGGAAAACATCTATATGAACTTTTGGTAGGTGCTTTGGACTTCAGTATCTTCCTGATAAGTATATGGTGAATACACATTAAAGAGGAATATTTTCCCTTTCCTTTCTTCAAGTTCTATAGTCTCTTGAATTTTTATGATATTTCAGTGGGGCTCACAAATCACTTCTCTACTCCCCTGTTGAGAATATGAAGACTTCATTATGACATGCTGTGTGGGATGTGCAAGGGAAGTGGGTCTCAGTGAGCTGTCACCAAGGCTCTGAGGGACCTGCTTCCAATTGCTGATGGATAGCTGATGCAGGCCAAAAGTAATGATGCTGGTCAGCTGCAGGGCTTTCACCAGGCCTATATTCTGTCACCTCCTCAATGAATGCCTTCCCCTGGTAAGTGACAGATGAAGCATGGAGCCACAGTCGTCATGCAAACTCTGTGTGTTCCAGAATCCCATGTCTCCTGTTCTTACAAGCACTTCTTTTATGTACAATTTATTTTACTCTGGAAAGTTCTGTCCAGACATATTTTTCGTTTCCAGGGGTATTCTTATCTTTATTGCACTCTTTGATGTTTGAGAAATGAAATGCAGAATGGTGAACAATCTCTCTGCTGCTCTAACTTAGAAACTGTTCAGCATCAGGACCATGGTCCACTTTGAGCATGTAGCTTTTTTTTTTTTTTTTCATAGACCAGGATGAAAAGATGCTAAGAATTCCTACTCAGTGTGTGGTATTTTATTGGACTACATAAGCAGTACATATTTGACAACTGATATTAATATTCTTTTGTCTATCTATCTCAATGAGTTTAAAGTTCTATACCTAACTCATTTTCCATCCTAACTTGCACTATCAACTTAAAAGCATCTTCTTGGACCTAAAATATCCTTTTAATTCATAAACAACTTAAATTTAACCATGAGACTATAACTATCTAGTCTTCAACCACATCACAGAACTGAGAAGGATAAATATACCTGAATAAACAGGAAGTACAGAGCAAGCATCTTCCAAAACTAGGAAATGACAGACAACTGGCTTCCTGGACAGTCACCAATTTCTCTCAATACATTGGATCATCTATCTTCAGTCTCTTGGCACAGTATCTCTGAAAGACATTAATTGTAAAGTAGGAACTGTGAAGGACTTACCTACCTTGTCTTGGCAGAGCTAGGCTGTGGACTTATCTGATTCCAAGCTTTGTTCTTTTTGGGCAGCATTCTGTCTACAGTTGAAGCAAGGGCTTTCTCTTGCCCAGTGACAAGCTTGCCACTAATGTAGCCATCTCCAAATGGAGATTCTTCAATGCTCATTATCTACCTGGAGTAGAATGGGGGGTGCTCTCAGGAGCTGACATGTCTCTATATCAAAAAATCTTAAATTAAGAAAACATTTTTGAATGTCATATTCTACAGATCTCTTGACCATCTATCTCTGTATATTTAGATAAGCAAATATTGCTGTCTCTTAGCAACTTGATTTGTGATTAATAGAAAATATCTGTGATACACTGCACTAGTACCTCACAAAATGACATTTTGAATGACTATTAGTTTGCATTTCTTGATTATCCTAAACAGTTTGTGACAGTGCTATCAAAATGCCAAAACTTCACCTTGCATTTCTAAGCATTACATAGGTACAATACCTTAAAAAGATTTAACTTTAATTTTCTATCAATATACAAAGATCAATACTTATGTATTCAAATATAATCTTAATTATGTGTCAATATTTGAAGATTAATACTGATATAGTCTAATATAATCTTAATTTTGTATCAATATATAAAGATATAAGAGCATATTCAATAATCTGTCCCTTTTTCTTTATCATTCCTATATTATGTCTATATCCCATTTTTTCAGGTCTTTCCCCTGCTACACAGGAGAGAAAGAAGGATAGAGAAAAGAAAAAAGAGAGAAATTCCTGGGTCTAACCTCCAACACCTATTTAACAAGACCATTTAACAACTTGTAACCAAAAACCCCAAATAAAAGAAAAACATCTACAATGCATCAATTTACCAAAGGGGGGAAAATAAAATAAAATCAGCCACCCTACCTTCTGGGAATAGGATATCACTCTCTTAAAATTACTTCCTGCTGATTTGGGATGTAGGAAATCTATTTGGGGGCCCAATAAGAATGGAAAATGGTTAAGCAATTTAATAGTAGCATTTGATTTTCAGTCCTTTTGTGCTCAGCTAATTAAATTACCTAAGAAATTTGAAGTCAGAGACTGAACTTCTGTTCTTCCCGGTTCTCAAGACACCCAAGGACCACCAAGGAGCCATCTCCGATTTAATTATTAAAGAGTTTTTTTTTTTTTTAATTCAACCTCAGAGCTTGGACTGTCAATGTTCACAGATGCAGCCATTCGAGTTGAGAGCCCCCAGCCCATAAAACATAAAATTTATATACAGGCTTTGACCAAGAAATAGGTATTCTATCATATGATTGAATGACATTTGGACAACTAGTCATGCCCAGTTTTGATTGGCTGTTGTGTTACTAACCAACTAGCAGTGGTCAGTTTGACCATTATAAGGTCTAATTTGATGTTTATTATTTTTCTTTGGCAGTTAGGGGATTTTCCAGTTGCCTACATAATAGATAGTATGGTCATCATAACCTGGCCTGAATGAAAACAATTCTAGTCTTGGTTGTGGACTTTTCAGAAAAATCATAACAACAGAACATAATAGATTGGATGTCAAGATGCAGTTATCTTGACAAGACTGAATGTCATTTTCCTTCGTCTACATTGCAATAGTTTCCCAGAAATACATTCCTGGGGACACAGCTTTAGGGCGTGAACTTAACATTTACCTTACAGTTAACATGCAGTCTAGAAGAATGACTACATTAACAATAAGAAGTGCTTAACTATATACATGTTAACACTCAGGATAACACACATTTCCTTTGCAGTAAGGATTTCTTAGATTCCACACTTCAGGTCTTTACTGAAGTCCTGACTGGGACAGTCCGTGGGGCTGAACCATTTTAGTTAGCCATTTTGAATTGTTCTGATTGTAGATTTTTGAGGAAACAGCTATTGAGGAAGTCTACAAGGTTGGATCATCTGGACTATATGTCTTCTTTGGTGTCTGGTCCCTTTTCTTCTGAAGTTTCAGTAGTCCAATTGTTCCTGGACTCCTTAGATGGATGCTTTCTATCTCCTGGAAAGATAAGAACAGAGTCCTGCCCTAATCCTAACTCTGGGGCACTACTTTTTTTTTTGGCAGATATTATCTTTCATAGAGAAAATAGGGTTTTTTTGGACAATATAAAAAGTATTATCTTTCAATTGAGATTTTTAAAAAATTCTTTTCATAAAAAGGAGCTAAGCATACCTTTAAGGACAGTACACTTTGAATTTCAGCATGCCTTTTGCAAACAGCTTTTAAACTTAAATCATTGAAAATTCTATGTGCCTGCCTCTGCCTTCCAAGTATTGGGATCAAAGATGAGTGCTTCCCAATTGTTGGGATTAAAGGTGTGCACCACCAACTCTGGATCAAGTTATTCTCTATTTGGAGCTTGCTCTTTGTCAGACTGGCCTTGCACTCAGAGATATGCATGTTTCTGTCTCCAGTGTGTTGGGATTAAAGGAGTATGCCTCTCAAGTGATGGGATTAAAGATGTGAACTATCACCATCCTGTTCTTGTAACTCTAGTATTTAAAAGACAACTAACTATAGTGATACCCCTGTTTCTGCTGGAGTTGAAGCATGGACTAACACTGCCCTTCTCAAATATTTTATCTTAGCTCCAAATTACTTCAACTGTTAGTGGTTTAGAACATCAGGTTGACCTGTAGTAAACCTTAATTTACTTACAGCATTCTAAACCTCTTAACTGCCTTTTAAATACCAAACAATTAAAATATCCTTTATATATAGGAAAAAACTTATAAACTGATATCCAGGAGTATGTAAGCTAATGTCACCCTGCAGTCTAACATTCTAACATAAAATGAAGAGCATTTTTCCCTTCATGCCAGTAAGTCTAGTATGCCTTTGGTAAATTACCATTTGAAATTTTCTATTTTATTTTTATTATTTTTTTAAGCTTAATTAACCTTTTTTGAAAAAAATTAATTTCTTTTTTCAAGTTACCTCTTGAACATAGTTTTTTCCCTCCTCCCCTCCCTCCTTCCCTCCCTCCCTATTCCTCTTCTTAGTACTCTACTATTCCAAAGATGAGGTGGGTCCTCACATATCATACTTCCTCAGTTCATCAGTCATGTGAGGGCCTAGGGCTTCCTCTTTTAATGGGACTTGATATAGCACACCATCTAGGGTAAGATGTTCCACTAACCTTCAACAGGTAGCATGACTAACTACTGGGTGGAGTTTTTCCTAGAATAGTTATGCTAGGTTCCTATCTGTTTGGGTTTGTGGGTTGTAGAATGGTTGTCCTGTGTATATGGCTAATATCCACTTATAATACATACTATGTTTATCTTTCTGGGACTGAATCAGCTCACTTAGAATGAGCTTTTCTAGATCCACCCATTTGATTGCAAATTGCATGATTTCCTTGTTTCCGATAGCTGTACAGTATTCCCTTGTGTAAATGTACCAATTTTTAAAATTATTTCTTCTGTTGAAGAACATCTGGGTTGTTTCCAGTTTCTAGCTATTACAAATAAAGCTGCTATGAACATTGTTGAGTCAATGTCCTTGTGGTTTGGTGTAGAATCTTTTGGATATATGCCCAAGAGTGGTATAGCTGGGTCTTGAGGTAAAACTATTACCAATTTTCTAAGATATCTCCAGATTGATTTCCAAAGTGGTTGTAACAATTTGTACTCCCACCAGCAATGGAGGAGTGTTCCTCTTTTTCCACATCCATTCCAGAATGTGCTATCATTTGAGTTTTTGAGCTTAGACATTCTGACAGTTGTGAGATGGAATCTCAGGGTCATTTTGAGTTGCATTTCCCTGATGACCAAAGATGTTGAACATTCCCTCAAGTGCCTCTCGGCCTTTAGAAATTCCTCTTTGGTGGATTCTTGGTTTAGTTCTATACCCTATTTTTAGATTGGGTTATTTGATTTTTTGATATTATTTTCTTGAGTTCTTTATATGTTTTGGATATTAGCCTTCTGTCGTATGTAAGGTTGGTGAAGAACTTTTCCAAGTCTATAGGCTGCTGTTTTGTTCTAATGACAGTGTCCTTTGCCTTACAGAAGCTTTTCAATTTCATAAAGTCCCATGTATTGATTTTTTTTTTTGTCAAAGAGCCTGAGCTATTGAGATTCTGTTTAGGAAGTTGCTACCCATGCCATTGAGTTCCAGGCTTTCCCCCACATTCTCTTCTATTAATTTTAGTGTATCCAGATTTATGTTGAGGTCTTTGATCCACTTAGACTTACGTTTTATGCAGGGTGATAAGTATGGCTCTACAAATATTAGTCTACATGTTGGCATCCATTGCTATTATTCTGAGATTTTGTCTTTTCATAGTGTCCTTGATTTCCTGAAGGTTTTGTGTCAGAACTATTTGGATTTTACATTTTCTTTGACAATTGTATCAATTTCTTCAATTTTATCCTCTGTGCCTGAGATTCCTTCTTCCATCTCTTGTTTTCTGTTGGTGAGGCTGTGTCTGAGTTCCTTTTCTTTTTCTAATGTTTTCCAGTTCCATCGATGTCTCAGGTTGTGCCTTCTTTATTGCTTCAACTTCCCCTTTCTGGTCTTCTCTTCCTTTAAGAGCTTTATTCATTTCCAACACCTCTTTTGTAGTATTATGTTGTTGATCTCTGAGATATTTGATTTCCTCCCATAAGCCTTCCATTATTAATATAAGCATAGGATTAAGGTAATTTTCCTTTGTTTCAGTTGTATTAGGATTTCCAGGCTTTTCTATAGAATTATAGCTAGGTTTTGTAGATCTCATATTACTTTTTTTTATTTTTTATCATGTTCTTGGACTGGCCTTTAGTCATTTGGTTGACCCTGGTGCTGTCTGGTTGTTTCTGATTCCAGTTGGCCTTAGTGCTCAGGAAAACCCCCTCTTCTGGGGGCTGGTGATCCTGAGATCCTGGTGTCCACCTCTGGATTATGGGTAGGTTCCTGTAATAGACTGGTTCTTGGAGAGTGGCTGCCATTCTCCTCTACTGGTTGTGACCCAATTGGACATATATACAGGGGATTGGAGTGGGGAGGGGGCTATCTTGTGAGGACCTGAGAGCTGGTGGCTCTCCTCAGGAAGACAGGTCCAGCTGTGGTTGGCCTGTGCTCTCCCATCCCTGACACTGTTTTCCAGTTCAGCAGCTAGGCTGACTGTACTGTTAGGGAGCTCCACACAAGAAGGGTGACAGCATCACTGTGCCTATTACTGACTGCCTCTAAAGCTCAGGATAAGTGACCTGCCCCAATGTTTGTGGTGACCATACTATTGCTGGCTCTGTTTACAGTCAGTCTCGGCTCCTGATTGCTTTGCTGCAGCTGGGTAGGATTTCTGCCACTCAGCTAAAATGTACACTGTGCAGCAATGTCATGAACTCTGGAAAGAAATATCTTACTTACCTTTGCTCTTATGGTCCGGGTATTTTTCTAGGTGGGGTATACAGGCCTGCATGGAGGCTGGATAGTAGGAAGACAGGCAGGATCACTGACTGGAAACTCTGGGCTGGATCTGCTCTGGCCAGTTCTTCTTGCCAGATGGGTGACAGAGTTGACTGATCTCAGGGTAGTGTTTCTGGGGCCTGCATGTGCTCTTTAGGGTGGTGACCTGTCTCAGTGTTCACTGTGGAAATTCAAGCTGTCCATGTATCACAGTAGTCTTCAGGACCTCATCTTCACTCCACAATGACTAATTTCCTTCACCCACTAGTCAGATACCATGCTGTATGGATGGCGCCATCTTGGATCCTCTTTTTCTTTATTTTATATCACAACAGTTATTAATTACTTTCTTAGTGCATATGGACCAGCAACTGTGTCTATTTCTCTACACTAAGTTTAAAATATCCAACCTTCATATACATACATACATATATATATATATGTATATATGTATGTATGTATTGGTCCATTCAAGGTTCAATGAACAACTGATCCTTTACCATTAAACGTTGCCTTATATAGTAGCAAGACTGCAAATCTGGAGTCAAAGTGAGTTGATTTGAGTGCTCACCCTTCTGTATATATAGGTTTGGTATATGTGATGTATCTGTACATGTTCACATAATTATGACTATATAAGTATATGTGAGAAGGAGAGGAGAAAGGAGAGAAAGAGAGATCCAAAGACAGCGAGAGAGAGATGGTCTTTCTAAGACTCTGACTCATATCTAAAAGCAAGGATCATAATTCTCTCTCAACCTGTGTTACAGAATTTCCCCAAGGATCATATATTGTGAAATATCTTGAAAATGTGAAATCCCTGAAGTACTCTACATGTATCAATTATAGTCACACTACAAAGTGGTCATGAACTCTGGAATTGGTGCTAATACAAGGAATCTTTGATATGGGCAACTTTCAGGAGAGAAGTCTTGACTGTTGTGCCATCTTTTCAATGTTTTAACCCTTTCTTTCCTTGCTTTTTCCTTTGTTTCTTTGCATATGCATACCAACCCAGCCACTCTCCTGTCTCCCCCCCCCAATTTGTTGAAACAATAATATAAGCAAACTTTATTTAAATAAAATTAGTAATTTATATATGTCAATTAGAAACTCAAATTAAGATATGTTATTTATTTCAAAGTTCATTACTGATGATAAAAACAGACTGTTCCCAAATCCATCTATTTTTAATCAATATTTGAGACTAAAGCAGTTGTAAAGGATTGCACCAATTTTAGGTGAATAGGTAGTCTGCCCTATGCAATACAAAAGATGAAAGAGTAGGCTGTATTATGGGACCAGTGTACTTCCTTCCTTAACTATGGAATCCTTTGTGGTTTCTTCACTTCAATGGAATAAAGAATTGTGGCTGTTTTTAAAGCAAAGTGATAATACCTAGATTTGGATCATTTGTGTTTTCAGGAAAATGAATAACACCTTTGGGTTACATAGAAGTAGTTTTGTACATTACTGTGCTTCTATTATATATATATATATGTATATATATATATATATATATATATATATATATATATATATATCCTTGAACAATTAAATAACATCTAAAAAGGAATGTATTTATCTCATGGGAGAGTAAGGCAATACTTCAACTGTTAGACACAATTTAAAATGAGGATAGCTTACTTCCTTTGAGTAATGATCAGACATTAGGATATGTGGAAAATAGCCCAATCTCCTGCCCTCATGAGCTCTCTGACTTTCTAGGCATGCATAACCTCTTTTGGGTCTCTGTTTTCCAAATACCTATCATCTCTGGTATGGTGGTCCCTATGTCTAATCTGCATGCATCTTGTGAGCTACTGTTATGTTCTTCTCAAGGTAACTCACTCTAATTTCTAGGATCCTTATTATTTGCCATACAACAGTTAACCCATGTGAGTAACTTATGGCAATCTGTTTTAGTGGGCTAATATAAAAATGGGAGGTAGAGAATGACCCCAGGCCTCTTTTTCTGGGTATCTCCAATTGATTAATACTTCTTCAAGCCCAAAATGACGTAAAGAGTTGATAAGTAATGTGCCTATTGCACTTTAAATTTTAGTTGTTACTATCTCACATATTTTTTGAAAAATCAGCAATACATAACATAACCCATCAGTATCATGATTTATTTTGAGCATACCTAAGTTTAATCTAGAGGATAAAAGATTTGAGATAATGATTTATTTGAACCATTATAAGGTCACAGTGTTAAAGGGTAACAACAAATGATGTGGCAGAGACTGTGGATGCTCCAAAAATCTCTGCCTGAGGATTTTTTGACAGAGCTAGAAATGAGTGACCTAGAGAAAAGACAATTATAGGAATATATGTAAATCGTGTCTCACTATTAAAAGTGTTCTCCGTGGAAGAAGAGGCACACTAAATTCATGTTGATATGAAGAGAAGAGTTAGGAGCTATGAGCTATCGTTTCAACTAGTAAATCTTTTATTAATTTAGTTAAATTAATTATTATTACTATTCTTTGCTCTCTCCCTCCCGACTGCCTCTGTCTGTGTGTGTATGGGGGGTTCTGTGTCTATGTGTACATGTAGAAGTCAAAAAATGCCTTTAGAGAGTCAGGTCTCTATTTTAGCCATGGGTTCCAGAACCGAACTCAAGTCATCAGCCTTGTGCTGGAAAGATTTTCACCTATTGAACCATATTGCTGGATCCAAACAATTTTAATGAATGCAAGGATATCCATTTTAAAGATTGCATTTGGAATGAGGATCTGACTGGCATTTTTGTGTCTCTTTTGTAACTGAAGCCAAATAAGAGTTTTCCTGAGTTACAATTGTGTTCCTGGCCAAGCATACCAAGGGAAGGAATCCTTTTCTGCCTGTTTCTTCTGCATGAGCGTTCATTTAGATATTCTGTATAGGACTTGGGAAATGGCTCATCAACAAAGTGAAGAGCACTGGCTAGTCTTTGAAAGGACCTGGATTCAATTCCCAGCACTCACATGGCCATTCACAACTATTTGTAGTAAGCTGTTGCAGGGGATCTGAGGGCAGCAGGCATACAAATGATGCAGACATGCATGCAGGCAAAACAAACATGCATGTTAAATAAGATAAACATAAAATAAAATTTCAAAATTAAATATTATGCAAAACACAGTAACAAATCACTACTTGCCCCATCAATATTGAATCAATATATTAAGTATAAAAATGAGTCTCATTTGTAAGTACATTCTCCTCATGTTAGAATAACGTACAGTCCTTTCCCAAAAGTATTCTTTCCAATCAACATAATTTTGACCTTCTTCTATCTATAAATGTGTAACATATCTCAGGAATGGAAGTGTGACTATATAGCCTTGAATTTCTTGATGTATTGAACAGAATATTTCCCTTTCCTGGCTTTTAATATCCTCACATTTAAAAATTGATCATCTGGTGTGGGCTGTCTCTGGGATCTCAGAACTCTTAGTCTATGTCATTCCATTCATCAACTTTCCCACAATGGAGTAGGCAAACACTTAAGTATCAATGTAACTTTGATAGATTCTGTGATAATAGTTGTAATTATTTTCTGTGTTTTATTCACTTGTGTTCCCTCTTAAATAATCAGCTGCCTAATTTAGAACTGTTCCCAGAGCTGGCTGGCTGTTTGTGTGGAAGTCTGAGTGATGAAGGAAGGTAGTTTGTTCATTAGAGAGAAGTTTATTCAGAGTATTGGGCTTGGTGATCAACAGGAACATAACTTCTGTGTTTAAATCTTTTAGTGAGAAGTCTGGTGCTTTTTAAGTTTGAGCAAAATAATTACATCCTCTCCTGAAAAACTTATAATTTCACATCTCTCTTAGAAATTGAAACATAATTTTAAAAATATCTTCTTAGATCCAGAACACCCTCTTGATTCCTAAACAACTCACAATTTAACTATGAGACTCTAGCTATCTATTCTTCAACCACCTCAGAGACCTGAGAGGGATAAATATATCTGATTATATAGGAAGTGCAAGGCCTGCGGCTTCCAAAACTAAGAAATGACATACCAGTGGCTGCCTGCACAGTTCCCATTTTCTCTCCATACATTACAGCATCAATCTTCAGCCATTTGGCCCCATTTCTCTGACAGACATTGATTGTAGAGCAGGAATTATGAAGGACTTACCTACCCTGTCTTGGCAGAGCTAGGCTGTTGACTTATCTGCTTCCAAGTTTTGTCCTTTTTGGACAGAAGTCTGTCTGCAGTTGAAGCAATGGGTTTTTCTTGCCAGGAGAATGGCTTACCACCAATTCAATCATCTCCCACTGGAGATTCTTCGATGCTCATCTTCTACTTGGAGTAGAATAGGGGGTGCTGTCAGGAGCTGACATGTCTCGATATCAAAAAATCTTAAGTTAAGAAAACATCTGGATTTAAAAATATTTTTTAAATGGTCTCATTGAGAAGATTTTTCAAATGAGAGTCATTTTTGAATGAATGAATGAATGAATGCTGCATCAAATTATGTAGAGGCAAAGAAGAGAAGCCATTCTATGAGAACAAATGTACCCTGTTTTGTTTGGGAGACAAATCATTCTTGCAGCCTGCTTGGAAATGTCACTTTTAAGTCAATGTGAGGCAAGTTAGTATGAAAGCTGAGTTAGATATAGAACTTTAAACTCATGGAGATGGTTAGATAGTAGAATGTTAAAGTCAGGTGCCAAATACATATGGACTGGACATTGGGAATGTATGCTAAGCCATATAACTCTTATAATTGTGGCCTATTTATTTCTGTTGTTTTGTATTGTATTTATAGTTATAAGGAAAAGAACCATTTTTTGGACTGAAAGGGATAGCTGTTGGGGGGAAAAAGAAATACCTTAAACTAAAAAAAAAAAGAAAGGAAGAGGATGGGGGGTTGAGGGAGAGGAGGGTGGAAGGATGGGACTGGAGGGGGGAGTAGGGAGGGGATTGTGATTGAGATGTAACTTGAAGAAATAAAAAAATAAATTATTAAAAAAACAAAAAAAGAAATTAAAACATAGATCAAGAAGGGAAATAGTTTGGAGAAGGAATAACATATATACACACACACATACATACACATTTATATACACATATACACATGCATACACACATTTACACACATACACAAACACCATATTTGTTAAGATACAATTATTTTGTTATAAGTTTAAATCATTTACTTCAGACCAATGTTTTTTTTATGTTTATTTATTCAGGTTACATCTCCATCACAGTGCCCTCTCTCCACCCCTCTCAGTTCCTCCCTCCCACAATCTACCCCCTATCACTTTCATCCCACTCCTCAGCAGTGGAGTGTCCCTACATATCAGTCCCCCACCCGAGTTCAGCAGTCATATGAGGGCCAAGAGCCTCTTCATACACTGGGGGCCTACAAGGCAGTACCACCAAGGCAAAGTGTCTTATTGACAAGAAACAAAGTTTATGTTCCTGTTCACTTTGGTGCATTGGTTGTAGTATAGTTATCTTGTACAATATGGCTAAAATCCAATTATAAGTGAATAGATGCCATGTGTATCCTTCTGCATCTGGGTTAGCTCACTCCAGGATGAACTTCCCTAGTTCCATCCATTTTGCTGCAAATTTCATGATTTTGTTGTTTGTAATAGCTGAGTAGTATTACATTGTGTAGGTGTACCACAGGGCTTTTTTAAAATTTTTTATCCATTCCTCAGTTGAGGGACATCTGGGTTGTTTCCAGTTTCTAGCTATTACAAATAAGGCTGCTATGAACATAGATGAGGAAACGTTCTTGTGGTTTGGTGAGGAATCATTTGGATGTATACCCAAAAGTGATATGGCTGGGTCTTGAGGTAGAGCTATTCCAAGTTTTCAAAGATATCGCCAGACTGATTTCCATAGTGGTTGTACAAGCTTGCACTCCCACCAGCAATGGAGTAGTGTTCCCTTTCTCCACAACCTCACCACATCCTGCCAAAAGCAATATACAGATTCAATGCAATTCCTATCAAAATACTATCACATATGTTTATAGACATGGAAAAAGCAATTCTCAACTTCTTATGGAATAGCAAAAAACCCAGAATAGCTAAATCAATCCTGTATAATAAACAAAACAAAAAACCAATCTGGAGGTATCACCATCCCAGATTTCAAGCTGTCTTACAGAGCAATAGTAATAAAAACAGCATGGTACTGGTATAGAAACAGACCAGTGGATTAACGGAATCAAATTGAAGACCCAGAAATGAACCCACGTACCTATGGTCATTTAATTTTTGACAAAAAACCAAAACTGTACAATGGAAAAAGGGCAGCATCTTAAACAAATGGGGCTGATCTAACTGGATGTCAACATGTAAAAGAATGAAATTAGACCCAAACTTATCACCTTTCACAAAACCTAAGTCCAAGTGGACCAAAGACCTTAAAATAAGACCCGACACACTAAATCTACTAGAAGAGAAAGTGGGGAAAGCCTCGAACTCATCGGCACAGGTGACAACTTCCTGAACAGAACCGCAACAGCTCAGGCTCTAAGACCAACAATCAATAAATGGGATCTCATGAAATTGAAAAGCTTATGTAAGACAAAAGACACTGTCATTCGAATAAAATGGCAGCCTACAGGTTGGGAAAAGATCTTCACCAACCCCATATCTGACATAGGGCTAATATCCAAAATTTACAGAGAACTCATGAAATTAAGTGCCAAGAAACCAAATAATCCAATCAAAAAATATGGAACAGTGCTAAATAGAGAATTCACAAAGGAGGAATCCCTAATGGCTGAGAGACACTTGAAGAAATGCTCAGCATCCTTAATCATCAGAGAAATGCAACTCAAGACTACTCTGGGATTCCATCTCACACCTGTCAAAATGGCTAACATCAAAAGCTCAAATGACAGCACACGATGACTAATGGTATTTAATGCACTCAGACACCTACAAAATTCACTGCATGTGATTTTAGCACAATTTCATTCTCTTAAAGGAAATCACAAACTCATTAGTAGTTATTTCCATCCCTTTCCATGTTCTACACCAAATTCCCTAACCTTCAGCAAACAAGAATAAACTTGTCTCTGTGGATTAATGTATTATAAGTGTTTTTCATAATGAGATTGAAAAGGTTATGCTCCTTTAGATAGACTAATGTCACAAAGATCATTTAAATTATTTATTTTGTTTTGGGTGTTATCATTTCCCTCTTCTTTTTTTATTCCTTCAAACCCTTCCATACACCCCTTCTTTCTTTTTCAATTTCATGGCCTCTTTCTAAAAACTCATTTGTTGTTGTTACATACACAAAAGTATGTACATATATATTCCTAGATATTACCTGCTTAGTCTTTGTGGTGTTACTTATATCTATGACTTACGGTTGACCATTTGGTATTGGCTACTTAGATGGTGTGGTCTTCCTTGGAAAAGATTATTTCTCCCATTCTCAACATTCCTTAGTTGTTTGTAGTTCTATGTGTAGGGTTGAGGCCATGTGTGCTTTCCTCTGTCCACATCAGCATGTCTAGTCTTGGTGCTTTTCTTTAGATCATGTTTGGGTATTCACGCTGGTGAGACTTACTGAGTATAGCCTCTAACTTTCATAGGGGGCACATCTCACAGAAAGTTCCCTGATCCTCTGGTTCTTAAAAATCTTTCTGCTTTCTCTTCTGTGATTATCCATGAAGGTTAGGTGCAAGAGATGTTTTGTAGATGTATGAATTGGAAGTGGGCTCCACCAGTGTGCATTTTCATTGGTTGCATTTTTCTGTAATGGTTCCTGTCTGCTGCAAAAAGAAAATTCCTTGATGAGGGGGTGAGGACTACACTTATCTGTCAGTGCAAGGACAAAATTATGGCTCATCTAGTTATAAGATTTATAAAAATGTCACCATGTTATGCTTGAATAATATCAAATAATATGAACATACTATACCATTAGTATGTACATAACATTATTCCATCAGTTAAGCAGTTTTTGATCCATTCATGAGTTGACAGTTATGTGATTTACTTCCATCTCTTTGTTACTATGAATAACACTTGTTAAAAGATTCACATACAAGTTTTGATATTCACATTTTTGTGGAGTCTATTATATATTGATTAACTACTCTTGAACAAGAGATAATACCTGACCTGGAGTGGTAATTTATATAAAGTATCACTCTATTGGAGAAAATTGATTTTTCTTTCCCAGCAGGTATAAATAGCAGTTCAATAATTATCATATCAAAGTTGGACAAAACAAGGCAACAGAAGGACAAGAGCCCAAGAAAATGTACAAGAATCAGAGATCCACTCATTTTCCCACACAAGAATCTCATAAAAAACACTAAATTGGAATTTATAAGAAACACAAAGGACATGGTATAGACCCATGAACACTACATATGTGCTGCTTCTATCTCTCAGTTCTTAGGATATTTTCTCATGTTGCTATAGAGGACCGTGTTCTCTTGGTGTCCCCTATGTTCTCTGGATCTTACACTCTTTCCACCTTTTCTGTGAGATTCCATGAGCTCTGAGGAGAGGGATTTTATGGAGATATTCCATTTATGACTGAGTATTTCAAGGTTTCTCACCCTTTGTGTAATGTATTTTTGTCCCTCTATTCCCATCAGTTGCAGTAAAAAGATTGTCTGATGATAGCTGAATAAGGCACTGATCTATGAGTATAGCAGAATGTCATTTAGAGTCATTTTATCTCTATATATTTTTAGACTAGAATTAACTGGTTTTACCCCAGGCTACCTCATTTAGTGTTCTAGGTAACCCAAGAACTTTCCAGCATAGGTTCCATCTCATGTAGGGCACCTTAAGTCAAATCACCCACAAGCTCTGTGCAAACATGACCCTAACTTATCTTCTAGTAGTATACCATTGTAGATAAAGGTTGGTTGTGTGTCAGGTGTTTATGTTTCTCTTTTGATAGCTTGTAAACTACCTGTCTATAACAAAGATGCCAGAACATAGGAGTGAAGGATCTATATAGGCACCAACTCAGTATTGTTGAAGAATATTTCATCACATTGTGAAACCTGAGATTGTGAACTGGAAAATCTGTTTCTAATTGTGGTCTGGCTCAGTTTTTGGTCCTATAGTTTTTGTGTACTGTAAACAATTACTTGTAGTGTGACTCAGCCCTAGCACACACCTTTTAAAAAATTCCATGACATAATTTCTTTTTTTTGGTCTTTTTTAATGTTTATTTATTACTTCAAGTTACATATCCATCACAGTGCTGTCTTTCTACCCATCCTAGTCCCACCCTACCACTCTTTCCCCCCTTTCCCTCCTATCTTACTCCTCCAGAATGGGGTGTCCCTACATATCAGCTCCACCCCAGTTCAGAAGTCATATCAGGGCCAAGAGCTTCCTCATGCACTGGGGGCCTACATGGCAGCGCCACTAGGGCAAAGTGTCCCACTAACAGATAACAAAGTCTATGTGCCTGTTCCTTTTGGTGTGTTGGTTGTAGGATAGTTACCCTATACTATATGGCTAAAATCCAGTTATAAGTGAATAGCTGCCATGTACATCTTTCTGAGTCTGGGTTATCTCACTCAGGATGAGCTTTTCTAGTTCCATCAATTTGGCTGAAAATTGCATAATTTTCTTGTTTCTGATAGCTGAGAATGTACCAAAGTTTGTTTGTTTGTTTGTTTTTTATCCATTCCTTGGTTGAGGGACATCTGGGTTGTTTCCAGTTTCTAGCTATTACAAATAAAGCTGCTATGAACATAGATGAGGATATATCCTTGTGGTTTTGTAAGGAATCATTTGGATGTATACCCAGAAGTGGCATGTCTGGATCTTGAGGTAGAGTTATTCCAAGTTTTGTAAGATATCGCCAGACTGATGCCTAGCACACACCTTTAATCTAACAACTAAAAGAATTCAAGAATAGATCAAGAGTCAGAGCAAGTAACCAGCCAACTGGGAGTGAGCATAAAGTAAACAGAAAGGAGAAACATTAAGGAGGAGGGTATTTCAGACAGTGAGGAGAAAGAGAAAGAGATTTTTCCTTCTAGGATGTCAGTGGATAAGAAGTTCAGCTAGGTGCTTTTTCTGCCTCTCTGAGCTAGTAAGTTTTCACCCCAGAATCTGGCTCATGAGTTTTCATTGGTAAATTTGAATGACTAGGATTCTGTTTAAAACAACATGACATCTCCTTCTTCAATAAATTATATAGGGATTGTCTTTAGCAAAATTTTTTGAGGTAGTTCTAGGCGTTTTTTTTTTTTTTTGGTTTTTCGAGACAGGGTTTCTCTGAATATCTCTGGCTGTCCTGGACTCGCTTTGTAGACCAGGCTGGCCTCGAATTCACAAAGATCTGCCTGCCTCTGCCTCCCAAGTGCTGGGATTAAAGGCGTGCACCACCACCGCCCGGCTTAGTTCTAGGCGTTTTTATTTCAGAATATCTTTATGCTTTTGTATTTTCACTAGCAATTGCCAGAGTTTTAATTTTCACACACAGTACCTAATTAACCATCCTAGTGGATATGAAGTGACATTTTTACTTCTGATATTTATTCTTATTTTTCTGATTACCAGTATTTTAGGGGCCACTTCTCTTCTTTGGAAAAATGTCTACTAAAGATCTTGAATATTTTTAATTGGGTTGTTTGTCTTTTCTATAACTGTGTTTATAGGTCATTTCATATATTCTCTGAACTCATCTCTTATTTTATTTGTGATATGATTTGTGAATACTTCTTCCCTGCTGTAGATTGGTTTTTTTTTTGTTGTTGTTGTTTCTCAATTATATTCTTGGAAATATTTAAAGGAAAATAATTTCAATTTGAAGAAGTCAAATGTACTTATCCCTCTATTTTCTGCCATATTGGTGGCATTTGAAAAAAAAATCTGTGGTCGTTTACTCTCTTAAGGATTCTCCCCATGCTTCAACCTAAATCTTAGTGTTTTTCTTCTTAAACTGGATCTTTGATCTCCTTTGAGTTCATTTTTGTATACAAGGCGAGACAGGAGTACAAAGTTTCTATGTGCATACAATATTTATCCCAGAAAATTCAGAAAATATTATGCTATGAAATCATCATGATTTCATTAATGAAATTAAATTTATAGATATAATCTGGATTTACCTTTGATTTCTCAGTATATTCCATTGATTGATGTCTATTCTTATGCCATAAACATTTAAAATATTTATTTGATTTTCCAAAGTCTTTTTACTTAGTGTGAGCAAATGTGCTTCATTATAATATTTTTATGCACAAATATCACTGCATTTTACCCACTGTTCCCTGTTCCCTGCTATTCTTCTTCCCTGCCTCTTGTTGGTCTTTTTCCTCCATGAAAATACTTGCTACTATTCTTTTTTTGTCAAATATATATGTATGTACATGTATATGCATTTTTGTGTGATTTCTAATTATGAGAGAAAACATGGATATAAATGTACCTTTTTTTTGTTTTCCATCATCTCTCCTCTTAGATCTCTGCATAGTCCCTTCTGCTCTCATGATATATATACATATATATGTGTGTGTGTACATGTATATTTATATGTATATATCCTATTAAATTAATTTTAGGATTTATAAAATATACAACAAAATATTTGCCTAGTAAAATTGAATTTAATAATACAAAAATTGGATATATGTATTATCTATCATGTTTATATTCAGAGTCCACATATAGTGGAAGTATGCAAATGTCATAGCTGTCTTTCTGAGTCTCCCTTATTTCACTCAAGGTCTCTGGTTCAAACCATTCTCCATCAGATTAAATTTTTTCATTATAATTTAGTGCAGAATAAAATTATTCTGTATACATATGACATATTCTCTGTTTTCATGTATCTGTTGTTGGAGATTATAAATAAGGTCCATTTCCTGGCTACAGTATAAACACACTCAACTACCATATGTAGTTAAGTTTTAAAGTTAGACAGTGTGAGTTCTCTCTTTTGCCCTTTATTGAAAACTTTTTTGCTGATTTGAGGCATTGAGTTTCATGTAAATTTGAAGGTCAGCTTATATAGAAGCTAAGTAGAAAATGTGCACAATTCATAGACCCATTCAGAAATATTAAAATCTTTTTTTAAATTATTTTTTATTTTTTTTTATTTCTTTCAGTTACATCTCAATCACAATCCCTTCCCTATTCCCCCCTCCTGTCCCAGCCTTCCACCCTCTTCCCCCTCAATCCCCCATCCTCTACCTTTTTTTTTTAGTTTAAGGTAGATCTTTTTCCCCCCAACAGCTCCCCCTTCCAGTCCAACAAATGGTTCTTTCTCTTATAACATTAAATACAATACAAAACAAATAGGCCACAATAATGAGAGTTATATGGCTTAACATAAATTCCCAATGTCCAGTCCATATGTATTTGGCCCCTGACTTTAACATTCTACTATCTAACTATCTCCATGAGTTTAAAGTTCTATATCTAACTCAGCTTTCATACTAACTTGCATCATAATTTTAAAAACATCTTCTTAGATCCAGAACACCCTCTTGATTCCTAAACAACTCAAATTTAACTGTGAGACTCTAGCTATCTATTCTTCAACTACCTCAGAGACCTGAGAGGGATAAGTATATCTGATTATATAGGAAGTGCAGGGCCTGCAGCTTCCAAAACTAAGAAATGACATACCAGTGGCTGCCTGGACAGTTCCCATTTTCTCTCCATACATTACAGCATCAATCTTCAGCTGTTTGGCCCCATTTCTCTGACAGACATTGACTGCAGAGCAGGAATTATGAAGGACTTACCTACCCTGTCTTGGCAGAGCTAGGCTTTCGATTTACTTGCTTCCAAGTTTTGTCCTTTTTGGACAGCAGTCTGTCTACAGTTGAAGCAAGGTGTTTTTCTTTTCTTTTCTTTTTTTTGGCCAAGATATTGGCTTGCCACTAATTCAACCATCTCATACTGGAGATTCTTCGATGCTCATCTTCTACTTGGAGTGGAATAGGGGATGCTGTCAGGAGCTGACATGTCTCGATATCAAAAAAAATCTTAATTTAAGAAAACATTTTTGAATGCCATACTCTGCAGATCTCTTGGGGTTTTTGAAGAAGCCCTATCTATCTCTTATGTTTAGATAAGCAAATGTTGCTGTCTCTTAACAACTTGATTTCTGAGTAGCTTAGAAAATAACTGTGGTAAACTGTCATAGTAACTAACAAAATGACACGCTTGCATGACTGTTAGTTTGTATTTCTTAATTATCCTAAACAGTTTATGATGGTTGGTAGCAAAAGGCCAAAACTTCACATTTCATTTTCAAGCATTACTAGGTACAATACCTTTAAGAAGCGTTACCCTTAATTTTGTATCAATATACAAAGATCAATACCAATGTGGCCAAATATACTCTTGATTTTGTATCAATATACAAAGATCAATATCGATGTAGTCCAATACAATCTTAATTTTGCATTAGTATACAATGATCAATACCAATTTAGCCAAATATAATATTAATTTTATATCAATATACAAAGGTATAAGGGCATATTCAATAATCTGTCCCTTTTTTTGATCTTTCCTATACTATGTCTATGTCCCATTTTTTCTCAAGTCTATTCACTCCTACATAGGCGAGAAAGAAGGATACAGAAAAGAAAAAGAGAGAAGTCCCTGGGTCTAACCTCCAAAACCCATTTAACAAGACCATTTAACAGCTTGTAGTCTCTTCCCCTAAATGACAAAATTTTCTGTTATCCATCGAATAACCAAATGGGGGGGGGTACATCCTCCCCACCTTCTGGGCCTGGGACGTTGCTCTCTTAAAATGACTTCCTGCTGATTTGGGACGTAGTAAACGTGTTTGTGGCCCAAATAGGGATGGAGAAATGGTTAAATACGTTAATAGAATCATTTGATGTTTAGTCATTTTGTGCTCAGCTCTTTAGATGTCCTAAGAAGTTTGTAGACAGAAGCTGAACTCATGGATTCATGCCAGTTAGACAAGGATTTCCCCAATGAGCAACATCCGTAGACAACTTTGAATTTTTTAATAATACAAATATAAACTTTTGGAAATTAATCATATATATATATATTAGTTATTTAGTTTTCATTTTTTGTGATAAAACACCATGGCCAATCCAACTTATAAAAAAAGTGCTTGATGTGGATTATTGTTTCAGAGGAATAATGCATTTTCCTTTAGAATTTGGATATCTGTATTTAATTCTTGGTTTCATTTATTTGGTTAGAACTCCAAGTATGGTATTGAAAAAAAATCATGAGAACAGATGTGTTTGTGTGTGTTTGTATGCATATGAGAAAAATATATTTCTGTATATTTTGTCCATATATTCAATGTACAAAGGTAAAACAATAGATAGTTTTGTCATAAAAGAAACTTTAATGTATTATTATATAGGTTAATTAATGTATATTTTAAATAGAAATGAAGCTACTAATTAGAAATTCTGCATTTATTAGAGACAAATGATTGGGAAAAAGTCATATTTCAAAAATATATCATCCCAAATGTACTTGCTATATTTAAAAGAAAACCAGTATTTTATTCCTACTTCATTTGTTTCAACTAACATTTGTTTCTACTAACAAGATCATAAAATTTAACAAAACATCAAAGTTTTAGAGCTTGCATTTTATTCTGGGGAAATGTATGTATTTGTTAGTTGTTTCCCTCTGTACTCTGTTATTGGCATCTAGGGATGGCTGTTAGTCCTGACCTTGCCTTCATTTCTATATCTTTGGAATCCTCCTTTTCTCATCCTCTCCTTCTGGCTTTGTGAGAGTTATCACCTCCTTCACACAGGGCATTTATTTCTTCATAACTGCAGGCCACCAGGAGACCTGTGAACTTCTCCAGTTTCCCCATCTGAGCTCCTCTTCTCAAAAGGAGTCGTGCCTTTTCCCTTTTGTGTTTGGTTCCTCTTTGATCAGGTTCATGGCAGCAAGATTAACCTGTCATTAAAACATAGAATTGTATTTCAGTGTTCTCCTGTTTCTTAAATGGATGCTGAACTTGGCTCCAGACCCCTTGCCAGAAAGCAGTTGAAAAGCCCTTGGCAACAGAAAGCTGATTATTTCCAAACGTGGGACTCCTAATTGGAAAATGTGATGGAATGAAAGTAGTAATCTCTTAAAATGATAATGTGTGCCACTTAATGAATATTAATGTGTCATATTCATGAGCCTGGAGAATTTGAACCTGTGAGATAAAAATTTTTACCTAGGAGCCCACACTCTCACTCATTCACAAGTTTTCCATTCACATAGACAAGCCTGCCATTCTTGATGGCACACCTCTAGCTGGCAGCAATTAGCATGTGTGCAGACGGCTAATTGGTTGTGAATTTTTCCATGATTTTTTTTCTGTTGCTGGGAATAATTATGCATGCATGTATGCACTTATATTCTGTTTCTTTGTAAATTCTTAGCAGCAAATGGCTGTGAAGTCTACCTCTGATTTCACTGCCCATGGGGACTGTGCAACATATAAGACGTGACCATGGTTTAGAAGAACTGATGGTGCTATTAAGTGATATTAAGATTGTATTGAGCTACATAGGCATTGATCTTTGTATATTGATACATAATTAAGAGTATATTTAACCACAATTGAATAGATCTTTGTATATTGATACAAAATTAAAGGTAACGCTTCCTAATGGTATCATACCTAGAGATACTTAAAAATAAAATGTGAAGCTCTGGCCTCTTGATACCAACCGTCTAAAACTGTCTAGGATAGTTAAGTAAAACAAACTCCTAGTCATGCAAACATGTCACTTTGTTAGCTACTATGACAGTCTATCACAGATATTCTCTAAACTACCCAGTAATCAAGTTCTTAAGAGACAAGCAACATTTGCTTATCTAAATACAAGAGATGGATAGGGCATCTTCAAAAACCCCAAGAGATCTGCAGAATATGACATTCAAAGATGTTATCTTAAATTAAGATTTTCTTTTTTTTTGATATCGAGACATATCAGCTCCTGACAGCACCCCCTATTCTACTCCAAGTAGAAGATAAGCATCGAAGAATCTCCAGTGTGAGATGGTTGAATTAGTGGCAAGCCTATCTCTTGGCATGAAAAAAACCCTTGCTCCAACTGCAGACAGACTGCTGTCCAAAAAGGACAAAACTTGGTAGCAGGGAAGTCGACAGCCTAACTCTGCCAAGACAGGGTAGGTAAGTCCTTCATAATCCCTGCTCTACAACAAATGTCTGTCAGAGAAACAGGACCCAAAGGCTGAAGACTGATGCAGGAATGTATGGAGAGAAAATGGGAACTGTCCAGGCAGTCACTGGTATGTCATTTCTTAGTTTTGGAAGCTGCAGGCCCTTCATTTCCTATATAAGCAGATATATTTATCCCTCTCAGGTCTCTGAGGTGGTTGAAGAATAGACAGCTAGAGTCTCATAGTTAAATTTTGAGTTGTTTAGGAATCAAGAGGGTGTTATAGATCTAAGAAGATACTCTTAAAAGTGTGTTGCAAGTTAGTATGAATGTTGAGTCAGATATAGACCTTTAAACTCATGGAGATGGTTAGATAGTAGAATGTTAAAGTCAGGGGCCAAATATGTATAAACTGGACATTGGGAAGGTATACTGGGTCATTTACCTCTCATAAATGTGGCATATTTATATCTGTTGTTTTGTATAGTTTTTACTGTTATAAGAGAAGGAACCATCTGTTGGACTGAAAGGGGAAACTTCTGGAGGGAAGAGGGTGGAAGGGAGGGATAGGAAGGGGGAATAGGGAAGGGTTTGTGACTGAGATGTAACTTGAAGAAAAAAAATAAAGTATTAAAAAAAAAGAAATACAGAGGAGTGATTGGGATGTTACTTGAAGAAATAAAAAATAAATTATAAAAAAATGCAAAGGAACCTCTACTTGCAAATGCGTGTTGTGTATGTCAGGACTTTGCCCAAGGCTCTACACTTATTGCAATAATGTACTTATTGCTTAAAATGTATTTGGAATATTTCTTTGAAACTAGGTCAGTTTTCCCAAGAAAAAAGGAAATGAAACTTGTACTATGATAAGTTGGGTGGAGACAAATGTGATTCATTTCTTTGAGACTTGGAGTTCGTGTAGCAATTAATAGTACTACATCCTCTGAGAGCCTTGACATAATTAATGTTTTTTTTTTTTAGATAATTCCATCTTTCAAAACATGGGACTTTTTTTAAAAAAAGAAAAATAGAAGTTATAATACAAAATCTGGGCACATAAGATTCAGTTTTCTGTCAACTGAGCACACATAAATGAATTCTAATTAGATATAAAATATGTGACAAGAAACACATATTGTGGTTAGGAAGAACCAAAGCTGTTCTACCAATTTTATGTAGCATGGAATAGGATAGCATTGGGATCTTTTGTTCTGTGTAGAGAACAAAATCAACTTTTATGTAATGACATTTCCCCCCTCAGTGCTAAAGGTTCACCCTGTTGTAACTGATGAAAACCTCAATGCAAAGAACCTTTTGGAACTATGGAAGAAAGTAGGAGCTGACTAATGTCAGAAAGGCCTCAGATAGGTGGGAGAAACAGTCAAAAGGGAGAAACTTGAGAAAGATGAAACAAGGTGGAGGTGTGATTTACATAAAAGTAGGATACTATGTTTTGATATTGAACATAGTTGGGCAGGGATACATCCTGAGTGGCAGAGTCTTGCCTCATATTTGCAAGTTTCTGAGTTCAATCCCCAGCACTGCAAAACTACTATGATGTAATACAATATATTGCTACTGTATCCTATATGAAATCCAAAGTGAAAATTTAGCCTTATTTCATGTAAATGGGGATAGTGACGAGGGATAGTTTGGAGCTTTAAGACCTCTCAGGACAGAGATCTGCTGTGTTTGGTGTTGACTGTATGGTTACATAGGACCAGATTGTTTTCACATATTTCCTGTTCTTCCTTCAGCTTGCAGCCTACACCTCTGGAGGCTCCTATAGCTTTTTACAAGTAAGATACATTCTCTCCTTATCCATTCTGATGTGCTGACTTTGGGGTTAATTTCCTTTCAATGATCTCTAAGGATATCTCAGAAAAACTGAAGTTATCACAACTGTAACCATAAAATCAGTTTCATGGCAACTGGGGAAAATCTATTCAAGTGGCATAGAATGTATTTGCTCAAAAATAAACTATATGGGGGGTATCCATTCTATCATATCAAGCAAATTTCTCATGACACTGCATCATAGTATTTAGTTATTCAGAAGGAGTTTCTGATTGACATTGAAGTAGGCTATAGCATTTCAAATCTAGCTCCCCAAGACTGAAATCAAGCATCTTTTCATCAGATATTTATCTGGTTTCCTCCTTTACATTGATCAGCAGCATGAATTAGTAAGTATTCAGATAATGAAGTTTGAAGACAGAGGTTTAATATCAGGTAGATCGTGTGTGACCCAAAGCAGGATGATATAGCCTTTCTGTACTCCACTGTAAATGCAGGTGAAATTGTAGTTAGTTGACAAAGTCCTCAGAAGAATCCAATGGATCAACTAAGCAAAAGGTTTTCACTAACCCTGGCACACGTGGAGTGCAGTGCATATGAGCATCCTCCTGTTCTACTTTCAGAACATTGGCAGTGCATATCTGTCTTAAGATTTACTTAATATTTCATTTAAAAGATTGTTAAATTTTTATTTAAAATATCAGCATTTTCAATGCTTCATTTTAAAATTTTCTTAACATATTACAACATGAATATGTATTTTCTGATATTCACCATAGAGGATTTTTTTGTAATAAATCTTATGTGGTCATAGAGCGTTACATTTCCAGTAACATTGAATGATTGCCATCCTAATATTCAACTTTTTATATATATATTGGAATAGATGATGTTTCTTTCCCTGTATCTACTTTTTTGCCTATTGGTATTAACATTGTAGAAATAGAATTGTAACTTGCCTATATTTTTATCTGCATCTAGTTAAAATGACCCTGGAGTTTCCTATTATTTACAGGTTAGATGAACTCAACTAAAAACTTAACCTTATCATACTATCTTTTATTTTTCCTTTTATAATAACTAGAATGTTGAAAATGTCTATTTTTATTGGGTCAATTTTACCAACTGATATGTTGCTATAAAATCATTTGTTTTACTCAGTTTTTCTAATTTATTACTAGAGAAATGGCATGCTTATGGAATATTAATGGGAAGCAGAAAAATCTAATTCCATTCATAATGCTATTTATTATAAATACATAAAATTGGATGTGTGCATGGTTATGTATTAGATGATATGGATGCTAAAATTTCATTGGTTTAGAGATGGATAGGTTAGTAATTACTTTTTCCCATTGGGCCTCTGCTATTTTATGATATCAGAAATATTATTAAAAAGACAAACACTGTGTGGTAGTTAAGAAGGGAAGTGAATTGTCCGGGATTCAACTTTTGAATGTGCAAGTTGTTTGCTGCATGGGATAGACCCTATACTGACAGACTGCTATTCTCATTTTCTTGATTGTAAAATGGGGATAGTAATAGTGCAATGCCATTGAGTTTATGTGAGCACTAAATGATGTGATGCCAAACCACAGCACTAGGGTGCAGGTCATTTTTTGCTCAATGGCATAGCTTGCCTAGCATAGCCTGGGTTCGACCCTCAGTAACACACACACACACACACACACACACACACACACACACACCAGTTTTAAGCTGGGTCTGGTGGCATACAGTTATAATCCCAGGATTTGGGAGACTAAGTCAAGGCGTCTGCCTTTAAGTTTGAGGCCAATCTAGTCAGACCTTATCTCAAGGAACAGTGAAAAAACTAAACAGACAAAATAACTAAAATGTCATTACCACGCTTGGAAATTATCAACAGTGAAATTATAGTTAGCTATTGTCATCAAGGCAACAGATTACAGCTTGATTTTCATCATAATAGGTGCCATTTAGGATTCCATTTATTCTTCCCAACCTTAAGCACTGAGAGGGCCAGAATGAACAGTCTATGCCATAACAGCTTCATTGTGAAGCTTATAGGCCTTGACAAGTCAAGAGTTCAGTCTAATTCAAGTTGATATGCAGATGGGAGTAAGACTTTTGGGCAGAAACATCAGAATAACAGAAAACAATATGGGAATAAAGGATAGTGATAACATGAAGAAAAAGCTGAAACAATGTAAGAAGAGGCAGAAGAATATCTCTGATGGAATAAAAATAACCAGTGCTCTTTCTAACACTAGCTGCTCCAGTAAGGCTCTGAATTCTCACTTTCTAAGTGGGGTAATAATAACACATAAGGTTATCTTGAAAATTAAATCAGTTAGTGCAATAAAAAATGTTTACTCTGAATAGATGCTAAACACATTTTTATAAGAAGAGGCTGTCAAAACAATGAAAATGGTAGAAGACACAGATCAAATATGGAGAATGGAAATTCATTTCTGGGGTGGACTCACAATAACTTCTAGAAGTGAGACAACTGGATGTGAATTCTAAGTGGCCTGTTTCCTTAATGAGAATGAGCATAGAGAAAACAGTACCCCACTGTTTTCATTACTCTTAACCTTATAAATGGATTTAAAATATGTTGGGCAGAAATGAGGTCTTTAAAACCCAGTTGGGCTTTTTTGGATGTTATGTTTTCGTAATACAGGTAATAAATGCACCTATGCACCTCTCTATGCACCTATCTCCATTTAGAAAAATAGCTTGAAAATAAACCAGAGGTTGTTTTTGTTTTTTGTTTTTTAATGACAATGTTCACTCCAACATGGTCCTCAAGGGAAAATTATGAGAACAAACATTAAGAAAAGTGTAGGTGAGTGAAGTAAAAATATAGGGCGGGTAGATGAGATGCTTGACACATATCATAAAGATTTCAGAGTTTAACTTGAAAACTTTATTTCATTATTTTCCTTTAATAAAATCTATTATTTATTTTTATTTTATTGTTTATTATTTATTATATTCAGTTTATTATTAGTTATTTAACGTGATAGCCTTTGTTATTGTCTTATAAGTAAGTTTTTTAAAAAGAGTTGATAATTTTTAAAAGTTTATTTATTACTTCAGGTTACATCTCCATCACAGTCCACTCTTTCCACCCCTCCCAGTCCTTCCCTCCCACCCTCTATCCCCTCTCCCTTCTATCCTACTCCTCTGGAGTGGAGTCTCCCTACCTGTCAGTACCCCGCCCCAGTTCAGCAGTCATATGAGGGCTAAGAGCCTCCTCATACACTGGGATCCTACAAGGCAGCACCACTAGTGCAAAGTGTCTCATTGACAGGAAACAAAGTCTATTTTCCTGTTCCCTTTGGTGTATTGGTTGTAGTATAGTTATCCTGTACTATATGGCTAAAATCTGATTATAAGTGAATAGATGCCATGTGAATCCTTGTGAGTCTGGGTTAGCTCACTTAGGATGAGCTTCTCAAGTTCCATCCATTTGGCTGCAAATTGCATGATTTCATTGTTTCTGATGTCAGAGGAGTATTCCATTGTGTAGATGTACCACGTTTTTTTTTTTTTTTTTTTTTTTTTTTTTTATCCATTCCTCAGTTGAGGGACATCTAGGTTGTTTCCCATTTCTAGCTATTACAAATAAGGCTGCTATGAACATAGATGAAGAAATGTCATTGTGGTTTGGTGAGGAATAATTTGGATGTATACCCAGAAGTTGTATGGCTGGGTCTTGAGGTAGAGCTATTCCAGTTTTCTAAGATATCGCCCAACTGATTTCCATAGTGGTTGTACAAGCTTACACTCCCACCAACAATGGAGGAGTGTTCCCCTTTCTCCACAACCTTGCCAACATGTGCTGTCATTTGAGTATTTGATATTAGCCATTCTGAGAGTGTGAGATGGACTCTCAGAGTCGTCTTGAGTTGCATTTTTCTGATGATTAAGGATGATGAACATTTCTACAGGTGTCTCTCAGCCATTAGGGATTCTTCCTTTGTGAATTCACTGTTTAGATCTGTTCCCCATTTTTTGATTGGATTATTTGGTTTCTTGGCATTTCATTTCTTGAGTTCTTTGTAAATTTTGGATATTAGCCCTCTAACAGATGTGGGGCTAGTGAAGATCTTTTCTCAACCTGAAGGCTCTCATTTAGTTTGAAAGACAGTTTCTTTTACTTTAAAGAAGCCTTTCAGTTTCATGAGGTCCCATTTATTGATTGTTGGTCTTAGAGCCTGAGATGTTTGTGTTCTGTTAGGAAGTTGTCACCTGTGCTGATGAGTTCAAGGGTTTCCCCCACTTTCTCTTCTAACAGATTTAGTATGTCAGGCCTTATTCTCCCTATTTGCAGATTGTATGATAGTATACATAAGAGACCCCAAAAATTCCACCAGAGAATTCTTACAGCTGATAAACACCTTCAGCAAGGTGGCTGGACACAAAATTAATTTAAAAAATCAGAAGCCCTTCTTTATACAAAAAACAAATGGGCTGAGAAAGAAATTAGGGAAACAACCCCCCTCACAATAGCCACAAACAATATAAAATACCTGGGGGTAACTCTAACTAAGCAAGAGAAAGACCTGTTTGACAAGAACTTGAAGTGCTTGAAGAAAGAAATTGAAGAGGTCATCAGAAGATGGAAAGATCTCCCATCCTCATGGATAGGTAGGATCAACATGACAAAAATGGCCATCCTACCAAAAGCAATATATAGATTCAATGCAATTCCTATCAAAATACCATCACAATTCTTTATAGATCTGGATAAAAGAATTAATATGCAATAACAAAACAAAACAAAAAACCCAGAATAGCTAAATCAATTCTGTACAATAATAAAAAAAAATCTGGATGCATCACCATCCCAGATTTCAAGTGATACTACAGAGAAATAGTAATAAAAACAGCGTGGTACTGGTATAGAAACAGATCAGTGGATCAGTGGAATCGAATTGAAGACCCAGAAATGATCCTACATAACTATGTTCATTTAATTTTTGACAAAAAAGCCAAAACCGTACAATGGAAAAAGGACATCTTCAACAAATGATGCTGGTCTAACTGGATGTCGACACGTAAAAGATGAAAATTAGACCCATACTTATAACCTTGCACTAAAGTTAAGTCTGGGTGGATTTGATATTTTTTTTTTTCAGAGAGAAAAGAGGCTTTACAGAGACATTTAGTAGAAAAGTCTAGGGTGGCAGTAGAATATTTCTTTCCATGGATGCTAAAAGAGAGGTTTAGAGTGACTGCTGAAGGAAATACTTAAGTCAGTTAGAAAATAACTTAACTTCCTTATTGAGAGAATATACAGAGAAAAGCAGGCTTTGGACCCATCAGAATGGCAAAAGAGAGAATGTGGGGAGAGAGAGGCAAGAAACCAGTAGAGAAATGATTGTGGCCGCACATGTTGCAACTCTATACACTTGTGATTTGCCCAGTTTTCTTGGCACTTGTACCTTTGTAAAAGTAGCTTTTATTTGCTAGATGTAATCGATATCTTAGATTCTTACTGCTGAATAACTGGCCCTTTTCTAGTTTCATCTGAATACTGGCTTGCTGGTTCAACTTAGATGTTCTTGCTCAAACTCCTTTCCAAGCTGAATGATTCAATTTGGCTTTTCTTGGCTTCTCACTGGAGTGCTCTGCTTAGAAACCTACCCCTGCACTATGCAAACTGAGCTAACTGCAAAGTACTGAACTCCACTGCACTTACTCCCAACTTACTGCTCAACTTAACACCCCTACACTCAACTGATTGAACTGCCTGTACTGTAGTGAACTCTATTGTACTGTCTTCTCTACTGAACTCTCTCCTGTACTCAACTCTATTCCTTTGTCTACTGTATTGTTTTCCCTACCAAATTCTTAATTCTAATGCATTGTCTTCTCTATTATTCTCTACTGTATTCTACTCTACTGTGTCAACTCTATTGTACTGTTCTTAAGTAGCTTCTCTTTCCTATCTGTTCTTATGAGAGTTCAGTGTATCCTATCTCTGACTTATTCTGTCAAATATTTCTCTGAAACATCACTTTGTCTGTCCCTCAATTAGAAGTCACTTTTAACATAGCTGCTTCCTTCTATATACAAACCTTACCTTCATTGTTTGGGATTAAAGGTGTGTACTAAGGTCATGTCAATAGTCCAGCAGAGGTATATCACCATTCAAAACACATAGACCTAGAAGGACTTTAAATGTGATCCCTTGCCAGACTAGCCATGTTGCTGTGTTAAAATTTCTCTATATACCACCATATTCCTCTTGTAGTTATTGCGTAGTCTAAGGACTTCTGAATTGCAGCTGAGGTTGCTGGACTGGAGCAGATCTAGTAAACAGAGGGGGGGAAATTATCAGAAAAAGGCAATAAAGTAGCATGGATGTATTTTTACTGAAATAGAAGCCCCACTGCCTTGGATGGAAATCAGAACAATTGTAGAAGAAAAGCCAAGCCAACTGGTTTATCCCCAAGACTGTATTTCTAATATATATGATGTCTCAGAATTTTCAGTCAGAAAAAGGATTATGCCAGGAAATTGGGAGAGAATAGGGACAAGATCCAGAAGAATGAGTCTAGAGATAGAAATTAAAATAATGATATACCATTTACCAACTATCTAATTGGTAAAGATTTAAAAAAGAATAATAATACGCAGTGTTACCTCGGATAAATGAAGAATGAGACTTAATTTACACATTACAGGTGGGAGTATTCATCAACTCATTTTCTTGGATTCAGCTCTAGCAGTATATACCGAAAGTCTTAAGTATCTGCAAACTTTCTAAATCATTATTTGAGTTACGATTATTTCAACTATATGGGATTGGAAATGAACTTAAAAAGTGAGTCAAAAAAAATAACTGTAGTTTTTCTTCACCTGGGCATGAGCAAGAATCGTATAATGTCCCATGGACTAGAAACCTTCTATATTCTTCCTTAATTGCTCTCAACCAAAGGCTTCTCATATCTTTTTTTCCTTTATTTTTTATTTCTTCAAGTTACATCTCAATCGCAGTCCACTTCCTATTCCCCCCTCCAGTCCCACCCTCCCACCCTCTTCCCTTTTTTTTAAGTTTAAGGTATATCTTATTTCCCTCTACAGTTTCCCCTTTCAGTCCAACAAATGGCTCTTGCTCTAATAATAATTAATACAATACAAAACAACAGAGGTAATTAGGCCACAGTTATGAGGGTTATATGGCTTAGCGTACATTCCCAATGTCCAGTCCATATGTATTTGGTACCTGAATTTAACATTCTACTATCTAACCATCTCCATGAGTTTAAAGTTCTATATCTAACTCAACATTCATACTAACTTGCAACACAATTTTAAAATTATCCTCTTAGATCTATAACACTCTCTTGAATCCTAAACAACTCAAAATTTAATTATGAGACTCTAGCTATCTATTCTTCAACCACTTCAGAGACCTGAGAGGGATAAATATATCTGATTTTATAGGAAGTACAGGGCCTGCAGCTTCCAAAACTAAGAATGACATACCAGTGGCTGCCTGGACAGTTCCCATTTTCTCTCCATACATTATAGCATCGATCTTCAGTTGTTTGGCCCTGTTTCAGACAGACATTGATTGCAGAGCAGGGGTTATGAAGGACTTACCTACCCTGTCTTGGCAGAGCTAGGCTGTCGACTTACCTGCTTCCAGGTTTTGTCCTTTTTGGACAACATTCTGTCTACAGTTGGAGCAAGGGGCTTTTCCTACCAAGAGATAGGCTTGCGACTAATTCAATCATCTCCCACTGGAGATTCTTCAATGCTCATCTTCTACTTGGGGTAGAATAGGGGGTGCTGTCAGGAGTTGATATGTCTTGATATAAAAAAATCTAAAGTTACTAAAACATCTTTGAATGCCATATTCTGCAGATCTCTTGAGGTTTTTGAAGAGGCCCTATCTATCTCTTATATTAGGGTAAGCAGATGTTGCTTGTCTCTTAGCAGGTTTATTTCTGATTAGCTTAGCAAGTAACTATAATAGGCTGTCATAGTACCTAACTGAATGACTGGCTTGCATAACTATTAGTTTGCATTTCTTAATTATCCTAAACAGTTTATGACAGTTAGTAGTAAAAGGTTGAAACATCACATTTCATTTTTTTTTCTTTACCTCCTAACCCTTCCATCCCATTTTTCTGGGGTGGGGCGTCCTTCTATAACAGTCCCTCATCTCAGTTGAGAGGTCGTATGAGGGCCAAGAGCCTCCTCATTTAATGGCTGCTTTTCATTTCAACTATAATGTCAACATTCACCAGAAATGTCAAAAGCGAGAGTTTCCCAATGAGTAGCAGTTGTCAACCTCCAACCTGGGGTATACAACTGAAGGTAGAAAGGGTGGCTGTGTACTAGGTGTCCACATACTTGGCAAAAATAGATTGAATACTGACAAGCAAGTGAAGAATACATACTGAGGAGAGCTCAGCAGCAATCTCTGACCCATTTCACTTTTATAAATGTATGCAAGGAAGTAATCAGGAAGAGATTCAAAAGTGAATATCTGTGCTGATGTTGGTGGAAGTGCTAGTGATGGAGGACAATCACAAACAAGATAAAAATCAAATTTGTGGCTGGCTCAGTGGATTAGAACACATGCCTTCGTAAGATAATTTCCAGCCTCTAATGTGGCATATGAAGGCATATGTGAGACATGGGAGAATAAGTGAAACCTTTAGGTAAGAAAACCCAATGCACAAGGTGGTATGTATTATAATATAAAAACTTACAAGGTAAAGTGCAAGTAAAGAAATAAGATTCAGATTACCTATACATAAAAATGTTAATTTCTATAGTCTATTGAGGTAATTGAAGATATTGGTTTGCTCTTTGTACTTTACACTTTCTGAATTTCTCTCCAATGAGTACAAGTACATGTATTACAAATCTGAAATCCAGATTTGTGTCCATCCTTAGCTCTGTGACTGACACTTCTGTCATTGAAGTCATGGTCAAACCATCACAGTATCTGTTAGGACTGGTCCTGATCTCCAGTTTCTCCCAGAATGTCTCAGTCTACCTGTTACAAGGCTTGCCCCACCCCATAAAATGGCCCTATATAATCCAGACATTTAGGGTTCTCCTCTCTCTCTCCTGCTCTCTTCCTCTCTCTCCCTATCTTCCTGTCTCTCTGTCTCATCCCTCTCTTCTCTCTCTCTCTCTCTCTCCGAGTATCACAATGTTTCTCTTTCCCTCTCATATCCAATAAATCAGAATATCAGAATATATATATATATATATATATATATATATATATATTTGACCACAATTGGATTATTTTTCTGGCAAAGATCCCATCAATTAACAGAGTAAAACAGTATCTTGTTGATTTTTCCACTTTTGACTTTGTCCCACATAAGTCCTTCCTAAATAAAACTAGCACATTAATTGCTCCATTAAAAAACTCCTACTGCACAGATCATCTGTTAAATTTCATGTGTTCTGCTACTACATTTCCAATTACAATAAATAAGTAAAGCTTATTCTACATGTCCTTCAATGATCACCTCTACCCTTTTCAAACCAGCTTTTTTTTATCTCCTCAAGCCATTCTCCCTGTCCCACACAGTGAGCTGTGGCTGGTCCCAAATGCATTCATTGCTTTCCTAGAACAGGGTCTTTCCCAATTTGCCAGCTGTGCGAGGGATACCTGTCCTTCTCTTTCTCTGAGTGTTGTGATCTATTTTTCATAATCTTAGGGCCCTTCTCAGATGTGCTCAGACTCCTGAGATAATCCACAAATATGTGATCTCCACTAACATTTCATTTGTGGCAGTTATCATTTATCTCATGTAACAGCTACTTGGGGCATGTCTTCTCCTTTTTTTGTAGATTCTTAAAAATTCCCCTAAATTCAATCGACTGTGCATTCTTAATGTAGTGTGTACATACATATATGGGCATTTTCATGTGACACATGCTTATATAACTACATATATATGTATACATGTATTGTAGAAGCCAGATGACAATCTTGGTGTCATTCCTGCTTCTCAGGAACACTGCTATTTTACTTTAAGACAGGTTCTCAATGGCCTGGAACTCTCTAGTAAGAGTAAATTGTCTGGCCCTCCCAGTGATCCTCGTGTCCCTGCCCTCCTGGACAGCACTGGGATTACATGCCTGGAGTTTTTATTTTAATATTTTATTTTATTTTACTTTACATGGATTATAGGGATGAACTTCAGTTGCTTTAATCATGTAGTGGACTGAGACATCTCCTCATCCCATTTTTGTTTTCTATTATACTTCCCACAACACTTAAGGACAATAGGACCTCAGCCAATGCTCATTGAACTAAATTTAATTGAATAGAATTTACATATTTATAAGAAAGAGATGCCTGGGGGAAAGAGAGGTTACCAGAAATAGCAAAGCAAGGGGAGAGGGTGTTACAAGGCTGATAAATAAATAATGCAGTTCGAGATGGAATAGGATTCACAAACATAAAATAGCGTTGCACTAATTTAATGAAAAACAAGATTTAGGGATTTTTTTCCAAAGATATAATGATAATCTTCTCTCATTAGGCATGAATCTTGTCTCTCCCAAAACTGACACCTGGTCCTGTCTTGAACATCTCTATTGACATAAAACTCATTACCTCACACATTAGCTTAGTTACATAGAAAACTGTTATAACAGGTGAAAATTGTTTTGCTTGAATTGAGATAAAATTAGTCCGTTATCTTTGATATATCTTGGTCCTTTATCTTGGGTTTATCTTCCCATTTCACATCAACTCTATCAGAGCTTTAACATGTTTAATCCTACTCATGGTGTCCTTATTAAATCTTTCTACTCTTAATCATAGCTCCTAGGTAATATTCAATCATCTCTCATGTATCATAACAAAGACTCACAAAAAGCTTCCCTTTCCTACAGGTCAATATTCTATCACAGGTATTAAACTCAGAGGACATGCATACTCAAATTCTTGTGTAAGACTTGCAGCCACTTCATGCCGTTCTAATACTTCTTCCACATCTCCCAAAAGATTTCAGCACTTTTTTCAACTTTGTAAACTTTGAATTAACATGTCCTTAATAACAGGCTCTATTTATTATTTTCTCTGTCAATTTTTTTTTCTTTCCAGCATGATTACCATCCCCAAATCTACAACATGGGGTGAATCTTCAGTTTGTCTCATGACTTCCCCAGAACCATACATGTTTGACAAATTCACCAAAACTGTATCAAATCTTAAATAGTTTGAAATTCCATCTTATAGCTTATCCTTCTATCTCTTCTAAGCTAGGACATGATGTTACTAGAAGTTTGGAATGTAGAACTGGAACACGGCTTATAGTTCATCTCACATCAGGATTTACATTCAGTCCACAGGTGCACACTGAAGTCTTATTGGCTTCTGTCCATGTATCCCCATATCAAATACACTGAAATACCGAAGAATACAAGCATGCATAAATGGGGAGTGAATAGAATACAGCACAGTTTGCAAATGAAAGTGAAGATTTCCTTCAGAGATAAGAGAATATATCATTCCCACAGATTGACTAACATTACCCTCAAAACAAAACAGCAAGAACAACAAATACTTAATCAATGCTACATTTTTCTCTACTGGTTTAATAAAATATCTAACAAAAATTTTTAGAACCATTTTGCTGATAAGAAGAGAAAGAATACACCTTGTAAGTCAAGAATTTAACACAAAGGCAGTTTTTTTAAAAGTTTATTTATTACTTCTTTATGTCTCCATTGCCAGCCCTTCCCTCCTCCCTTCCTGGCCCCTCCCTCCCACTGGCTACTCCCTCACCCACCCATCCTATCCCTCCTGTGTGGGGTGTCTCCTTGTATCAGTCCCCCTCAGTTGGTTAGTCACATGAGGTCTAAGATCTTCCATTACACAGGAGGCATACATGGCAATTCCACTAGGGTGGGGTGTCCCACTGACAGGTAACCAAGTCCCTGTTCCTGCTCTTTTGGGTCTATTGATTGTAGGATGGTTATCCTATACTGTAATGCCTTAAATCCAGTTATAAATGAATATATGCCACGTGTATCTTTCACAAATGCAGTTTTATTGCAACTTTAAGAATTAAAATAAGGGGGATCCAAGATGGCAGCAGCCTGTATGGACACATTTTAAGCTTGGGGAAAACTGCGAATGCTACAAAACTCTGTACAAAAATATCTAAGAGACCTGACCTCCCTCTCGGTCTCACCCAACTACCCGATGACCATTAAAAGTCCCTGGGCAGGATGTTCCCTCCCACTCTCGGACACGAACAGAAGCCGCTGAACCCGGGAATCGGGATCCCCTACCCCACCAGGAGAGACATGCTGGGTAAGTTCCAATCTAATACCCAGCGGGCAGATTCAAACCCCACACAGAGATACTATCCAGCTGGCTGCCCCCCCCACCCCCGGGTCTCACAAAGATGGTCTGGCTATCTGGCGAAGGCTTGCACACCAGCTCAGCAGCAGAATACCTATCAGGCTGTAGATTGCAACCCACTGAGGCTTATAGGAACTTGGTCGACCGTAATGCCACCCCCCAGTTTCCAGAGCCAGCTTCAGCGGGGGGGGGGGGGGGGGGGGGGGGCGGTTTTCACCTACCATAGGATTCAATCCTGGGCAAACCATGAAGTTTTTTCCATTATTATTGGTCTTTTTTTTCCTACTATGGACATTTCCAGCAGGGAGCCAGAGCTTAAGTGTATACAGCTCCGCCCCCTTGATAAGTGAAGTCTCCACCTGAGAGGCAGGGCAGAAAAACAAACCTTACAGGAGTGGAGTCAGGCAACTCAACTGCTACACTAAAGCGCCCCCTTTGGATCTAAGAATAGAAGACAACAGGAACTGATGGCTAAGACAAATGGCCAAGCGCCCCAGAAAAAGCAGGATTCAAGGTGGAATGACTCCAACAATAGAAAGCGATGCTATTTCAGCCAATCCAGATCAAATCACCACAACTGAAACACATGAAAACATTAACAATTCTACATTATGGAAAGTGATAGAATCCCTTCAAGAAGAACTTAAATTCATGAAGGAATTCAAAGAGTCCACGATTTCACAAACGAAAACTATGGAGAACACCATTTGAGAACTTCAAAACAAGGTGGCTCAGCTTGAACACGAAAAGGACAGGGCAATAGAAGACTTACAGACAAAGACAAGCAATTTGGAGCAGGAAATGTACAAAATGAAGAAAATCATCCAGGAAATGAAAACAATAAAGAAAACACAGTCAGAGTTAAAAATGGAAATGGAGAGCCAAGGGAAGAGAACAGGAACTATGGATATCAGTACCAAAAATAGGATCCAAGAGGTGGAAGACAGGATCTCAGGCATGGAAGATTCGATGGAAGAAATCAGTACAACATCCAAAGAAAGTGAGAAAGCTAAAAAAATCTCTCACCTACGAAATCAAGGACTCAATGAAAAGATGGAACCTAAGAATTATAGGTGTAGAGGAAAGAGAAGACTCCCAACTCCAGAGTCCAGGAAATATCTTCAACAAAATCATAGAAGAAAACTTCCCAAACCGAAAGAAAGAGATGCCAATAAAATTCCAAGAGGCTTACAGAACACCAAACAGATTAGATCAGAAAAGAAACTCGTGTAGCCACATAATAATTGAAACTCCAAATATAGAGAACAAAGAAAGAATATTAAAAGCTGTAAGAGAAAAAGGCCAAGTCACATACAATGGCAGACCCATCAGAATTACACCTGACTTTTCCTCAGAAACTTTAAAAGCTAGAAGGGCCTGGTCAGATATACTACAAGTCCTGAGAGATCATAGGTGCCCAGCCAGACTACTATACCCAGTAAAACTCTCTATCAACATAGATGGAGAAAACAAGATATTCCATGAAAAAATCAAATTTAAACAATATCTACCCACAAATGCAGCCCTACAGAGGATCCTAGAAAGAAAATTCCAACCCAGAGATGATAACTACACCCAAGAAAACAGAGGAAATAGAAATCTCAACAGCAACTAAACAAAAGAAGCAAAAGACAACCACCTATACCAAAATAATGGGAAATAACAACACCTGGTCACTAATATCCATCAACATCAATGGACTCAACTCCCCAATAAAAAGACACAGACTTACAGACTGGATCCGTAAACAAGACCCATCTTTTTGCTGCATACAAGAAACACATCTCACTATTGAAGATAGACACTATCTCAAAGTAAAGGGCTGGGAAAAGGTCTTCCAAGCAAATGGATCCAGGAAGCAAGCTGAAGTAGCCATCCTAATATCAAGCAAAATAGACTTCCAATTGAAGTTAATAAAAAAAGACAGAGAATAGCATTACATACTCGTTAAGGGAAATATCCATCAAGAGGACATCTCAATATTGAACATCTATGCCCCAAATACAAAAGAACCTACATTTGTAAAAGAAACACTTCTAAAACTTAAATCACACACCAATCCCAACACTTTAGTAGTGGAAGACTTCAACACCCCACTCACAACAATGGACAGATCATCAAGACAGAAGCCAAACAGAGAAATAATGAGTCTAACAGAGATCATGAACCAAATGGACCTAACAGATATCTACAGAAAGTTTCACCCAAACAAAAAAGAATACACCTTCTTCTCAGCACTTCACGGAACCTTCTCCAAAATTAACCATATAGTTGGACACAAAGATAGCCTCAACACATACAAGAAAATTGAAATAACCCCTTGTATCTTATCAGACCACCATGGAATAAAGCTGGACTTCAATAGAAAAAAGAATCAACAGAAAGTCTACACTCACATGGAAATTGAACAACTCTTTACTAGAGGACCACTGGGTCAGGGAAGAAATAAAGAAGGAAATCAAAGACTTCTTAAAATCCAACGAAAATGAAGACACAACATACCCAAACCTCTGGGACATAATGAAAGTGGTGCTATGAGGAAATTTCATAGCACTAAGTGCCTTCAAAAAGAAAATTGTGACAGGTCATATTAACGAATTAACAGCCAAACTGGATGAATTGGAAAAAAAAAGTAGCAAATACCCCCAAAAGGAACAGAAGGAAGAAGATCATCAAACTTAGGGCTGAAATCAACAACTTAGAAACAAAAAGGACTATACAAAGAATCAATGAAACCAAGAGTTGGTTCTTTGAGAAAATCAACAAAATAGACAGACCCTTAGCCAAATTAACTAAAAGACAGAGGGAAAAAAACCCAAATCAACAAAATCAGAAATGAAAAGGGAGAAATAACAACAGACATTGAGGAAATCCAGAAAATATTTAGGTCCTACTTTAAAAATCTATACTCGATCAAATTTGAGAACTTAAGCAAAATGGACAATTTTCTCAACAGAGTCCACCTACCAAAGCTAAATCAAGATCAGATTAACAGATTAAACAGCCCTATAACTCCTAAGGAAATAGAAACAGTCATTAATAATCTCCCAACCAAAAAAAGTCCAGGGCCAGATGGACTTAGCATGGAATTCTACCAGACCTTCAAAGAGGAGCTAACACCAATACTTTTCAAACTCTTTCACCAAATAGAATCAGAAAGAACATTGCCAAACTCATTCTATGAGGCCACAATCACCCTGATTCCTAAACCACACAAAGACCCAACAAAGAAAGAGAACTTCAGACCAATATCCCTCATGAACATAGATGCAAAAATACTTAATAAAATACTAGCAAACCGAATTCAAGAACACATCAAAAGTATCATACACCATGATCAAGTAGGCTTCATCCCAGGAATGCAGGGATGGTTCAACATATGAAAGTCTATCAACATTATTCACCATATAAACAAGATGAAAGAAAAAAAAAACACATGATAATGTCGTTAGATGCAGAAAAAAGCATTTGACAAAATCCATCACCCCTTCATGCTAAAAGTTCTGGAGAGAACGGGTATACAAGGACCATACCTAGAAATAATAAAGGCAATATACAGCAAGCCAGTGGCCAACATCAAATTAAATGGCGAGAAGCTTGAAGCATTTCCTCTAAACTCAGGGACAAGACAAGGATGTCCACTTTCACCATATCTCTTCAATATATTACTTGAAGTTCTTGCTCGAGCAATAAGACAACTAAAGGAGATCAAAGGGATAAACATTGGAAATGAAGAAGTCAAATTATCCCTATTTGCAGATGATATGATAATATACATAAGCGACCCCAAAAATTCCACCGGAGAACACTTACAGCTGATAAACAGCTTCAGCAAGGTGGCTAGATACAAAATTAATTCAAAAAAAATCAGAAGCCCTTCTTTATTCAACAAACAAATGGGCTGAGAAAGAAATAAGGGAAAAAAAACCCATCACAATAGCCACAATCAATACAAAATACCTGGGGGTAACTCTAACCAAGCAAGCAAAGGATCTATACAACAAGAACTTCAAGCCCTTGAAGAAAGAAGTGGAAGAGGCCTTTAGAAGATGGAAAGATCTCCCATGCTCATGGGGGGAGCAACATAATAAAAATGGCTATCCTACCAAAAGCAATATATAGATTCAATGCAATTCCTATCAAAATACCAACACAATTCTTTATAGACTTGGAAAGAGCTATTCTCAGTTTCATCTGGAACAACAAATAGCCCAGAATAGCTAAATCAATCCTTTCAATAAAATACATCTGGAGGTATCACCATCCCAGATCAAGCTGTACTACAGAGCAATAGCAGTAAAAACAGCATGGTGTTGGTATAGAAACAGACCAGTAGATCAATGGAATCGAATTGAAGATGCAGAAATAGACCCACATACTTATTGCCACATAATTTTTGACAAAGAAACCAAAACGGCACAATGGAAGAAGGACAGCATCTTCAACAAATGGTGCTGGTCCAACTGGATGTCCACTTGTAAAAGAATGAAATTAGAGTCATACTTATCACCTTGTACAAAACTTAAATCTAAGTGGATCAAAGACCTTAACATAAGCCTGGTCACACTAAATCTACTAGAAAAGAAAGTGGGAAAAACTCTCGAACTTATTGGCACAGGTGACAACTTCCTGAACAGAACACCAACAGCTCAGGACCTGAGATCAACAATCAATAAATGGGACCTCATGAAACTGAAAAGCTTCTGTAAGGCAAAAGACACTGTCATTTGAACAAAATGGCAGCCTAGAGACCGGGAGAAAATCTTCACCAACCCCACATCTGACAGAAGGCTAATATCCAAAAGCTACAAAGAACTCAAGAAATTAAATGCCAAGAAACCAAATAATCCAATCAAAAATGGGGGACGGAGCTAAATAGAGAATTCACAAAGGAGGAATCCCTAATGGCTGAGAGACACTTGAAGAAGTGCTCAACATCCTTAATCATCAGAGAAATGCAACTCAAGATGACTCTGAGATCCTATCTCACACCTGTCAGAATGGCTAAGATCAAAAGCTAAAATGACAGCCCTACTGGCGAGGGTGTGGAGAAAGGGGAACCCTACTCCATTGCTGGTGGGAGTGCAGGCTTGTGCAACCACTATGGAGTTCAGTATGGTGATATCTTAGAAAACTTGGAATAGCTTTGCCTCAGGACCCAGCCATACCACTTCTGGGTATACACCCAAATGTGTCCTCAGGGAATCATAAGGAAGTTTCCTCATCTATGTTCATAACAGCCTTATTTGTAAAAGCTAGAAACTGGAAACAACCCAGATGTCCCTCAACCGAAGAATGGGTTAAAAAACTGTGGTACATTTACACAATGGAATATTATTCAGCTATCAGGATCAATGAAAGTATGCAATTTGCAGCCAAATGGATGGAACTAGAAAAGCTAATCCTGAGTGAACTAACCCAGACTCAGAAGGACGCATATGGCATCTATTCACTTATAGTAGGATTTTAGCTATATAGTAGAGGATATCGATACTACAACCAATGAACCAATTGGAACATGGGCATAGACTTTTTATTTTTTATTCTTATCTTTTTCTTTTTATTTATTTATTTTATTTTTTTTTTTAATCTGTTTGTCGGTTTATTTGTTTGTTTGGTTTTTTAGTTCTCTCTCCCTGGCAGTGAGACACTTTTCATCAGTGATACTGCCTCGTAGACCCCCATTGTATGAGGAGGCTCCTGGCCCTCATATGACCTATGAACTCGGGTGAGGGACTGTTATATAGGGACACCCACTCCAGAGAAGGAAGATTGAAGGATCAGGGGATAAAGAAAAAAAATGAAATGTGAAGTTTTGTCCTTTGGCTACTAATTGTCATAAACTGTTTAGGATAATTAATAAATATAAACTAATAGTCATGTAAGCCTGTCATTTTGTTAGGTGCTGTGACAGTCTACTATAGTTATTTTCTAAGGTAATCAGAAATCATGTTGCAAAGAGACAAGCAACATTTGCTTTTCCTAATATAAGAGATAGATAGGGCCTCTTCAAAAACCTCAAGAGATCTGCAGAATATGGCATTCAAAGATGTTCGCTTAACTTTAGATCTTTTTGATATCAAGACATGTCAACTCCTGAAAGCACCCCCTATTCTACCCCAAGTAGAAGATGAGCATCGAAGAATCTCCAGTGGGAGATGATTGAATTAGTCACAAGCCTATCTCTTGGTAGGAAAAGCCCCATGCTCCAACTGTAGACATAATGCTGTCCAAAAAGGACAAAATCTGGAAGCAGGTAAGTCGACAGCCTAGCTCTGCCAAGAGAGAGTAGGTAAGTCCTTCATAACCCCTGCTCTACAATCAATGTCTGTCAGAGAAACGGGGCCAAACAACTGAAGATCGATGCTGTAATGTATGGAGAGAAAATGGGAACTGTCCAGGCAGCCACTGGTATGTCAATCTTAGTTTTGGAAGCTGCAGGCCCTGCACTTCCTATATTATCAGACATATTTATCCCTCTCAGGTCTCTGAGGTGGTTGAAGAATAGATAGCTAGAGTCTCATAATTAAATTTTCAGTTGTTTAGGAATCAAGAAAGTGCCCTAGATCTAAGAAGATGTTTCTAAAATTGTGATGCAAATTAGTATGAAAACTGAGTTAGATATAGAACCCTAAACTCATGGAGATGGTTAGATAGTTGAACATTAAAGTCAGGTGCCAAATACATATGGACTGGACAATGGGAATGTATGCTAAGCCATATAACTCTTATAATTGTGGCCTAATTACCTCTGTTGTTGTGAATTGTATTTATTATTATAAGAGAAAGAGCCCTTTATTGAACTGAAAGGGGGAGCTGTTGGGGGGGGGAAGATATATCTTAAACTAAAAAAAAAAAAAAAGGATGGGGATGGGTGGGTTGAGGCAGAAGAGTGTGGGAGGATGGGATTGGAGTGGGGAGTAGGGAGGAGATTGCAATTGAGATGTAACTTGAAGAGAAAAATAAATTAATTTTAAAAAAGAATTAAAATGAAACACCATTTTTTCAAGTCCAATTTGTTTTATCACGAAATCAAGGGATTCCTTCCTTCTTTGAATTATAATATTAAGTGAAATATATTCAGTCAGAAAAACCCATAAAGAGATAGAAATGGAGAAGAGAGAACATTATACCACCATTTTATGGGTAGCAAGAGACCGAGCAACAATTTGTGACTTAGGATATGGAGCCCCCAGATTGCCACATGCAGGGTGGAGACAATATAACCTCAACAGTCAGGTAAGAAACAAACAACAGCAAAACAAATTAGATTTTGTAGGGCTCTATTAGACTCTGCATACAAGAAAAGAGGGTTACAAATGTATTATTTTCATCTCAATGATGTCTCTGTAATTTGAATGCTGTTAATTTCATTGATTGAGTTGGCGCTGTTGAGTAATTAAGAGCAATGCAGGGATAATCCTGAATCCTCAGAGAAAACAGAACAGCTGCTCCTGATAGGATCAGCCCAGGCTTAATTCCTGCTGTTTGGAACCCTTGAAAACAGCTGAACAAAATAATCTGTATCTTCATATCCTTAACAATATCAATGCAGGGTGCCCTGTGCCAAGCATAGGGACAGGCACTTTATTCCATTAAAGACACTCTCTTTCCTCCTAACAAGCTGCTTTCTCTTCTTTAGACCACAACTTTATTTGGGATACAGACCAGAAGGCTCCTTTTCCTCTGAACCTACCACACCTGTTAAATATCCTTGCTGGGGCCAGGATGAGGATTGGGAAAGGCAAGATACCATTAAAATCTGCTGATGGCAACTGTCTGTGTCTAAGCTTTACATTCTTTTTCCTTTCTGTTTTGTACTTTGTTATACTGATAATAAAGAAAAAAAGAGGAATCTTATTTCTCTGCAACAAATATTTTCCATCTTTGCAAAATGGAACTAATTAGACGATTTGGGAAAGTGTCACAAGGTTTAGGGAAACAGACATATATGTCCACAAATCTATGACATATGCTAAAATTTTAATGTTCTGGAGTCCTAGTTACATCTTCTATCTTGCTTTGCTTTTATATGAAGCATGTTTGTGTTTTTGGTTTGAGGATCCATGTGTTCTTTACACTGCACTGTTGAACAGTACTGGTAACAATATATTTTCTAGACAAACAGCAGTGCTCCTGGAAGTTTGTCAAAAAGGCAGGCTCTTCATCCCCACTCCTGAAATCTTTGTTTCCACATGCTCTTTATGTGATGACTTTTCATGATGCGGATTGAGATGCATTGCCTTGAGTTATGATGTCATAACTGCCATTTTGTGACACAGCATACACAAAGACAAAATCTTCTGATTTACCCAGAGAGTCCCAGGAACCAATACAATTCCACAACCACAATTCAATGTTTATGAGATTATCTGAGGTGATAATTACAGGTGTCTTTCAATAATACTAATTCTTCAGCTAAGAGGTGTTTTAAAAAATTCTATGAAAGTCTTTTCAGCCTACCAACAACTGAATGTGTATTCTGCCATCCTCTGTGAATGTATGCGATCTGGTAGGAGAAAAGCAGTTGATAAAGATCTGTCTCCAAGCTTCTCAAAAGGAAGGACTAATGATTTTTGTAGTTCTGAGTACCTCAGAAATATGCTCATATTAAGAGTGTGTTACAAAGAATAAAGCTGGACCAGCTATTTTCCCCAAAGCATGAATCATATTCAAGTGTCTGGTCCCTGTATTTGCAATTGGCATCTGTTTCAATTGTAATTAACAAAAGATATACAGGATAGCTCCTTGGGCCACAGAGGTTTTGTATCATATTACCTCAACACAGAAAGGATCACAATGTATTTGAGGAGCTAGCTGAGATTTATCAATATTTATAGGATGCTATATTATAGGATTATATATTTAAAAAGATAATTGCACTATAGCACCTGAGTAGTCATTTTTATTACCATTTCATGGATGGTAAAACTACAGCTTGAGGGAAGTATCATTTATCCAGTAACACATAATACATTTAGAATGGACACGTGGACCCTGTTTCTGTTGCCCTTGCATAGTTTCATACAACCTCTCTGACATGATGAGGAAGGGGGCGAGGTACTTTCTCAAGGTTATTAGTGGTAGTCATGTGTCATGGGGACATACCAGAGTAGAGGATGCACATTGAATATCAATGACCCAGAGAACTTTTCTGGATCTTAATAGACCATAAGTTTCATTGATCTGTGTCTAATTTGTACACATATGGAATAACTTGTACTCAAAACAATGTCTGACACATAGTGAGTGATAGACATTATCTATGTCATACATAAAAACTAAACTTTCACTTATAACCTCTAGCAAACATATGAGAAATGCATCCCCTATCCACTGCAATAAATAATTTTGGAAGTCACACTGCTGTAAGTCAGGCTTTCTGTAAGTCAGATTGGTGTTTACACTGGCACCAGAGGAAACCAAACAAGAACTTTTGAAGCAATTGGAAATCAAATGCCCAGGATTCGGTTCATATCTAACATCTTCTGTAAATTTTGTGCCTACTTTCATTTCAGAATCAACTAGAGAAATTCAAACACATCCTGAACCAATCATACAGAATCGTTCTCCATGGCCAGTTTATACACTAGGCACAATGACTTCTGTTCAGGGGATACCTCCAGCTTCACTCTTTTCCTCCATAAACCTTTCCCATTCCCCTGTTTGCACTTGACTTTCAGCCAGAGCACAAGGGATCATAGCTGAGATTTAGCAGTTTCAGAATGAGTAGCTTTAGCTGCTTTATTTTGTTTGTCTTTGTTTATTTCCACATCAATGACTGGTGGGGACTAAATGAGGGAATAAAAGCAACCAGATTCGGAAATACCAACCAGTGAACCTGTAAGTTTCTTAAGAATAAATGGTCTCTGAGGTGGTTGAAGAATAGATAGCTAGAGTCTCATAGTTAAATTTTGAGTTGTTTAGGAATCAAAAGTGTGTTCTGGATCTAAGAAGATGTTTTTAAAATTGTGATGCAAGTTAGTATGAAAGCTGAGTTAGATATAGAACTTTAAACTCATGGAGATGGTTAGAGAGAAGAATGTTAAAGTCAAGTGCCAAATACATATGGACTGGACATTGGGAATGTATGCTAAGCTATATAACTCTCATAATTGTGGCCTATTTATTTCTGTTGTTTTGTATTGTATTTATTCTTATAAGAGAAAGAACCATTTGTTGGACTGAAAGGGGGAGCTGTTTCGGGGGGAAGATATACCTTAAACTTAAAAAAAGGGAAGAGGATGGGGAGGTTAAGGAGGAAGAGGGAGGGAGGGTGGGACTGGAGGGGGAAGTAGGGAGGGGATTGTGATTGTGATGTAACTTGAAGAAATAAAAAATAAATTAAAAAGAGTAAATTTCCAGGAAATATGATAGCTGTGTTGTAACCATGCTCTCCCTCTCCCTGTCATTCTCTCTGTCCTTGTCCCTCTCCCTCTCCCTTTTCTTGTCGCCCCCACCCAGTGTGGTGTGTGTGTGTGTGTGTGTATAGTAAAAAAATATAGAGAAGAAAGGTTAAATGAAGGCAGTCATATGAGACTCACAAAATATCCACAAAGGAGTATTTTAGAACACATTCACAGCCAATATCATGTCAATATTTAATAATGTTGAATCCTTGAGAAGACAATGATCACTGTGCCCCTCCACACACAAAAATATCAATCATATACATATACACATACATATAAAGTGAGAATATAAGAATCAAGATATATGAATGAACTGTCTTCCTGGTTATAGCACTAGTGTGTATATTCTTAGCATTCTTTGTTGAGGGAAGGTCTAATATTGTTTCTGATACATTGAACTCAATGCTGATATCTGGTTACCGTCCCCTTCTGAGGCATTCTCTTGATTAGTTAATAAAAGTCGCTTATGGCCAATTAACTGGGCAGAAAGAGTATAGGAAGGCGGGACTTCCTGAGATCAGAACAGGAACTCTGGGCACACATAGAGACTCTTTCTCTTTCTGCTGGGAGACACAGAAGGAGACAGACATCTGGAGAATCCTGGAAGGTAATCACAGGCACATGGCGGTTTGGGATAAGGGATCCGGGGTAACTTAGTGTAGCTAATTGAGAGTCTGCCCAGCTAAAGGCTAAGGATTAAAACATTAAAAGGTCTTGGTGTTTTTAATTATTGGGGAAAAGACTACAGCTGCTTATAGGCCCTCAGTCCAAGCAGTCCTGGGCTGTTGGACTTACAGACTCCCAGACTCCCCTTGAGCCCAGGTGAATCTCCTGCCAAGCCTCCAGTAATTCTACTGGCCTAATATAACAGCTTATATTAATTAACAGAGTTTAGGTTACAGGTGGTGTAGGCCACCCTTGGTCCCGGGGGGCTCTTTCTCCAGGATAAGTTAGGCAACCGGTTAAGGCACTCAGGCCAGGCTGCCTGCTCCTCTGCCAAGCCACCGGCTATTCCATCAGCCACTCTGCTGGCCTAATATTACAGTTTATACTTACTAATAACTACATTAATTAATTTATTTGCAGTTTCAATTCTTGGTTACAGCATTAGTGTGCACATTCGTATGTAGTATTAGCTAAAGACAAAACTCAATAAACATTGAAAACAACATAAAACAAAATTCCTCTGAATAGGACATGAAGTCATAGCTAGCATTTATGATTAGGCCAAATAATTCTGATTTTAGTAAAAATGAAAATGTGTAACTTCTAATAAAAAAAAATGTGAGCCAGAAAATGGTCCCTGTGTGTTAGAAAACACTTTACTCTAGTTTGTACGTGAGTGAAATTGAGACTAATTAAAAGTAGAATATCTGTATTGATGACTGTTTTTATGCCCTGGGTAGTGAATCTGCCTTAGAGACCCATGCTTATCCAAATATATCTTTTGTTGCTGATCCAGTTCACTGATGCCTATACTTGCAATTTTGCATGCATGTAGTCAATGTCTGTAACACATCTCAGTGTTGGGTCAGGCAACACACAAGGGAACTCTTGACCTTTTTGTGCATAATATGTATGCTTTCACTCTTGACAGAATGTGATTAAGATGGAGAAATTAAAGGGCAAATGTAAACTCTAGATCTTTTCAAAGTGACTCGACTATGGCAGATAAATAGCTTTAAGGTTGTTTTTACACCAATCTTCATTGTTTTTGATGGGTCAACCACTGTGTAAGGCATTGTGCATTGCAGATGCCTAAGTGCCCTCCAAGAGGGCAGCCAGCTTTACTAGGATTGTTTCATGCTGGGTTGAAATACCATTGTTTACTCTTGACATGCGGACAGGCAGGGTTTGTAGTAGTGCAGGATGCTTATGAGTCACTGGTGAGATCATGGTGATAAAGTGCTTGTCTGTGAGCTGGACATAAAATGCTATTGTTAGGATCCAGTATGCACTGAAAAAGACACCCAAATCCAGGTAGCATGCAGTAGGCAATGAACATTTATTTTATGCAGAATTCTAGCATGCAGGGATCATCACCATGCAAAATGGCAAGCCGGAGGTGAGCTCTCAGGCTCCTTTGAAAGACATTCAGGGGAATTCCAGGGTGGGTTAGGCAATCTTCAACGTGATTGGAAGATTCAAACTGAAAAAGCACGGGCACCCTTTTGAAAAAGTGCAGGCACCTTTAGCCTAGTTAGTCAACAATCATGAGTTAATCATAAGACAGGGAGGGTTTTCAAACCAGCAGTGAAGTAAGTCTAAACAATCTTAGCTCTCTCAAGCCAGATGGCTAAGCCATCTCTAATTGGCTGCCCATTTTCTGCTGTTTTTCCAGTAACTACTGAGCCCATTTCTGATAAATGGTTATCTTATTCCTGTTCTAATTTACCAAGAAACTGAAGCCTGATATGGAATTAGCATGGCACATATGTTAAGCCTCTTTGGGACCTCAGGGTCCTTTGGGGGTCTCAATTAGGGGTCCCTTCAGGGCCCTTCACCATTAGATAAGCCAAAGCTACTAAGTAGACATTTTTGGAGTATTTGGATAATTTTCAGCTATGGATGAGGAATGTTTGGAAACAAGTTTCTTATTAGCAAGAGGCTGGAGGTGCAGGAATAGAACATGTTTTCTTTCTATAACAACCTCTTGACATAGTCTGATTATCTCAAAGTCATTACCATTTTATCAGTAACTCTCCAAGGTTTGGCGCAAAATATCTGACAAAAGAGTTTCAAGAAAGTAAGGATTTATTTTGGCTTACAATTTGGGGGAAAAACATTGTGGCAGGAAATTGAGGATGTTGGTTACATTTGCATGCACAATCAGGAAGCAGAGACTAACAGATGCTCATCCTCAGCAGTCAAGTCCTCCTAACCATGCGTTTATTCCAGAGTCCAGCATAGGAAATGGTATCACCCACATTTAGGGTCTCTCTTCTTCTCTCAGTTAACCTAATCTAGCTAGATACACCCTCTTGGACATTCTAAGAGATTTGTCTCTGAGCTGATTCCAGATCCTGTCAAATTGACAATCAATTTAATGGCTTCTCAATTTTCTGCTAGTTGTCCACAAAAGCAGACAATTCAGAATTGTTATTTCCATGTCTAAGAATCACCAGACTGTCTGGATTTCCTAATATGTTACTCATCTCCATAATTCTTCTATGTCTTGATTTTTTTCAGTTGTACGGAATCAATGTTTACCCAACTCTTACACTAAGTTCAGAGAATCTGAGGATTCCAACCTATTTTTATAACCAGTTAATCAAGGTGAGCTTTTTCACTATTCTAAACAAAGAGAAAATTCTCAACTGTTTAATGTAGAAAAATCTATTTTCTTTCCACAAACAAAATTCTCTGGTGTTTTCTGACCCACCCCCATCCTTGAACAATGCTCTTCAGAATATGTGACCTTTGGGGTAATCATGGAACACAAGTAGGTCTAAAGGTATGAGGAAAAATTTCTTACCATATTTCTACTTATTCCAGTAATTTGTCACATTGTCCCTGTAACATTGTGGTTGCTACTTGTAATTATCTCTGTATGGTAAATGTTCTGGAATTTATTTGTAAGTTAAACCTGTAAATGAATCTCTAAATCTAATACTCTATTTCTGTTGGCTTGCTGAGATGTCCAGAATCACTAAGGAGAAATTTTACCTATCTAAAAGTAATTTTTAATTCCTGCAGTCCCTGGAATCATATCAAGACCCAAAGTAAAATTTGGTTTTATTATTTAAACTGACTGCCAATCCTGCATGATTGTCTAATTTCAGCTTAATTTGAAATTGAATTGTGTACCTCTGACTTATTTTTTGTGTAATATTATGAAATAACATGAAATGCCCATGTACACAATCTCTAGTTTGGTCTTACTCTTTTTGCTTGGTGTCAACTTTCCATGTGTATTTAATGCCAGGAGACGAGGTTTTCCTCAATGAGCCACATCTTTCCAAGCAATCTAGATAATGATTTTCTAAACTTTTCAGTCAGTCATTTGACTTTATTATTCTCCTTATTTAATAAAGTGTGTGCCTTCTGGGACTAATTACCATTAGGAGGCAAGAATCAAGTTAAACACATCTACAAAAATGCATATGGAAGAAAACTGTGGAAGATTAAGAGTCTGTACTTTAAAATACCAACTATACTACATGCTACTTTGTAAGGAAAACAGAGTTCATGGAAAAATAGCCAATATGCAGGAGTACAGAAATGGATGGTGTGTGTGCTTGGACCTTCTGAATATCTTATTGTGAAGATTCCTATGAATTTCCTTCACTTGGGAAAGTAAAATCACATTGAAAATTACTTTAAAATTATGTTAAGTTCTGTTACAAGATCACTAGTTTTCCAGCTACCTATCTCAAAGGTGAATGGCCGAGGCCATTCTCAGGTGTTGCTTCAGAAAGAAACCCAAAAGATTTAACAGATCACTTCCTCTCTGGTCTGATGAATTCAGGCATCCATAGACTAGCAAAGATCAGCACTTCAGCTCGGCTGGACCATTCAGACTTTGGTTGAACAATGTTACCAAGCTTCTCAGTAGCAACTTCTTTATGAATGAGTCTATACCAACCCTGGCATAAGGGTTATTTGACTCAAAGTCAACTGACATGAAGCAAATTCAAGGAACCTTTGCTCCCTTTCTATTATTTTTCTAAAAGAAGAAGATAATTTTACAAACTCCCCACTCCTTTTTCTACCATGATTGAACAAATAACTTTAGACTATTGTTAGCCTGAAGATACATCAAAGAAATTTGCATTAAAACATTTATTAACTATTCCTCAGTTACTGTAATTAAATAATTAAATTATTACCAGTATTCATATTATTGGTTGGTGGTGTTAATCCTTAACCCACCATTATAAGTAAACCCACAGACACCTGATGGATGCTAACAAATCTTAGCCTGGATTGAGCAATTTTAGTCCATCTAAAAGAGCTTATAATTCTATTCCCCAAGTAAAATTCCATATAATATACCTACATCCCCCTGGGCTGTTATTCTCCACTCTATGCTGTTGTTCCAAGACATATGATTCTTCTATCTATCACATGGCATATCTCCTTTTTCCTCCTCCTGGCTTCTTCTTCCCATGATCCCCTCTGTCTGCCCCAGAAGCCCATGAACCTTTGCCTTGTCTATCACTTTCTCTTCCCAATCACAGGTTTTAGCATTTTATTAAAGCGAATCAGAGACAATGGTTACCAAGCAAGGTAACACAGCATCACTTGGTGTACAGCAAGCAGGCCTCTGGCAGCAGGTTAATTAACATTTAGAACACATAGCATCACCCCATCAATCTACCAGGAGCTTCCCATCTATTTCTCATGATATAACATCTGGTGAAACTCAAGCTCCTTTTCCTTTGTTCTGCCACTTCTCAAATATGCTTCATTGTGTGCAGAAGAAGCTGTTTATGTGACAGGTGCAAGCTTCTTCTAGATTGACTATTTTCTTTTGTTTTCTCCTATGTACACAGATTATATATGTTAGTAAACTATCTGTTGGCTCCTTTAAATCCATCTTAATTACAAAGGTCTCAACTGATAATTTTGAAAAGTAGAGAGAAAATTATTTTTGTTTGTTTATTTTTCTTTCCTAGACTAGCATAGCATGCCATGAAGAGAGAAAGAGAACATGGAAGCTGCAAAAGTGAAACCAAGTTCAGACACTGCCATCTAATAGCAGTGTTTTCTGTGAGAAAGGGGGTTCACTCTCCCTGGAAAAAGGAGGAGCACTGACTATTCTCAATGGCATGATGTTTGAAGGATTAACTAGGAATCAATGGCAATAGCCCAGTATATGGAAAGAGTTCAATAACAGATAACTGAGTTTAGCTTTTACTTTCTGTGTAGCCTTGAGAGATTCATTCTGCTGATTACTTGGTCTGGGTTCTCTGGGTCTGGTTATCTCTCGTTTGGTAAAGCTTGGCACCACTTATTGCGTTTGACTTCAAAACACAGATAGGAAACAGAAACATGCTTTGTCTAAATGACTTCCCCACAGGCATAAAGTTATCAAATCACCCAGAGCCAAGGCATTGATCCCAGCTTATTGAGAAAGATGCAAATCTGGATGCTTGTTCCTTTTGCCTTTGACTTGAAAGGAGCCTTGCCTGCTCCTAAGTCCCCACAGGCAGCTGAGGAGGACTCTGGGAGAGGCATGGGTATTGGGGGATATTACTGTTTTTGAGCCCCAAGGGATCTTTGTCTATTGTATCTTTTCTATGGGTATCATAGGGTAAAGAGTGTTCTCTACCACAAAAGGTGAAAATAGGCCTAAAATGACAGTTGTTGCATGTTTTAGCCCCTGCATGCTAGGAGGCTTCCTTTTTTTCCTCCTCTCAGATACTTTCTGTAGGAAAACAAGACAAAACCATGAAAATACTCTAAGAAGAGATTTCAAGGAAAAATTGCTACTGTGACCATGGTGTCTTTTATATTAGGAACCATAATCCATACATACTGGGAAGAAGGCTCATGGCTCAAAAGTAAAATTTTATTTTACCTAATTTTAATTCAAAGCATATATGGAAAAGCCTCCTCTGAGCTTTGCATTGCTGCTGTGGCTAGGGCATAGGAGATAAATGGGCGCTGGTTTCTGCCCACAAGGTCCATAATTGTTTTAAAGATAAATTTACAAACTTAAATTACTTATGGAACTTATATAACAGAAATTAATTAATTGCCAAAATTTTATTCCAATGAATAACTGTTTTGGAAGATAAGGTGGAAGCAGTGCCAAGTTCTGTCAAAACAGTGGATACTTTGTTTTAGGGAAAAGATGAGCAGATTTTTATCTAGATTATACAAGGTTTTTATGCAGGTATCATGTGGTGGATCTCAGCAGGAATGGAAGACAAAAGAGGTCAGGACTGGACATGGAAATATGTTTGTTCTCTACACAGAGGCAGTAGAAATGAGAGGAATACATTTGCAGAAGGGTCTTCAATCATTTATGCCATATCCAGATATAGGACTTATATAAAAATTTGCCATTTGTGTAAGAGAAATATGGACTCTCTATTTGAATGAATTATAATTTGTTAAAACTATGAAATTTCAAATTACTAAGACATGTGTGCTTTATGTTGCCAAGATATTAAAATTTTTTTTATCTCTTGATATATATTGGGTCCTTTTTTTGTCCGAGTCACAAATCTTTCCCTTCCTTCTCTAGAATGTAACCTTTCCTTTGTCTAATGATGGAAATGAGAACACACAAATATAATTAAGCACCCTATTTCAGATTTAGCTTGATAGCTTTGGTGGTATTATAATGAAGTCATTAGTGAACAATTATACTTAATATTTGGGAATAACAATTTAAACATATATAAATCTGTGCTGGCTATTCATAGTGACACACATTATAACTCTAGAACTTGAAAGGTGGAGTGGGCAGGAGTTTAAGGTCATCCCATGATATGTAGCAAGTGCAAAGCTAGCCTGGCCCACTTGAAGGCCTGCTTCATAAAACACTACAAGTCACAACTGTTATTGTTTACTACAACTTATGCCTATGAATCAACATTATATAGCTAAAACAAAACTCAGAAGTAAGTTTAATGCTCTGCCTAAAGTAATACCTCAAAAATTAATTTGAGTAACATGCTTGTTTATTGAAGTTTGTCTGTTGTGTTCTTGCAAGTATATTATTCAAGCAGTAAGTAATTACTGTATACATAGTGTAAAATACATTGATATTAGTCATATAACCCTTTTAAATATATGTTGAGAATCAACGCTAGATTTGCTAAGAGCAAAGCCTTATTATGAAAGGATGTTTGAAAAGTATTTGTTTTAGGAAGAAAAACTGAAGGAGTGGATCTGAATCTTTGGATCATCCAGCCTTAATGGGAGAGTGTAGAGGCATAAGACAACTGTTTGCACATGACAGTGATAACTGGTCTTGAGTTTCAGAATCTGTGATATTCCATGATTGATATTTTGATGAAGTATTAAAAGAGCTAGTTGTTCTAAAATTGGATACAGAATCCTATAATGCTTGTTGCATGACCAAAGCTTTAGTGTAAAACAAAAGCTTTTCTCAGAATTAGCCTGTGCAGTCAAGAGCAGTTGCCACCTGGCTCAATTTGTCTGGCATGCTTGTTAGAGAACATAGCATTTTTTTTTTTTTTTTTTTTTTTTTTTTTTTTTTTTTTTTTTTTTTT
>CAJQZJ010009840.1:3503412-3514177 GCA_907164525.1 Lophiomys imhausi
AGAGAGAGAGAGAGAGAGAGAGAGAGAGAGAGAGAGAGAGAGAGAGAGAGAGAAATAAGAAAACCTTCTGGGATGATAAGACCTGGTTGTATCTTTAAAGATGAATATAGACTTGCTGGCAAGACAAGGAGGTTCAAGGGCATTTGATGACAGATCACAACTAGAATGTGAAAAGGCCTGGAAGTAAGAAACAGCAATGAAAAAAAAATTGCTTAAACTTGAATCTGTTGAGAAGGAGGCTGGAAAACTGTGTATTGGTAGAAAAGGAAAATGATAAAAAGGATAGATTTTATTTTTGCCAGGTTGGGGAGCCCCTAATGGATTTTAAACCAGGAAAGGATAAGAAATGGAATTTTGAGAACAGCATAATCAGTTCTTCTGGCTCAGGGAAGTTAATTAGGAAATGTAAGAAAATTGCCTCTAATTTTCTTAGCCTTTACATAGTGGATGTTTGAAATTTGGTTGAAATGTAGCATTATATATCCTCTCCCTTTGAAAAGATAACCAAGTTTTCACAGCCCACTGCTTCTGCTTGGAAGAATCGCTTGAGTAAGTACTTGCCTGGATAGTCCCAACCCAAGAAACTTACCAAGACTCCCCACTCCAGTAGCTACACTCAGAAAAGGGAAGTGGTAGACAGGGTAGGGGTAGGAGAGAGACAGTATGGTGACAAACAGATTAGTTCCTCCTATGTGATGTAGTATCATGTGTATGTATGTATTACCTACCACTATATTACTCAAATTAGCAGCTTATTTAACTTTTTATGAATATATTTTATATGAAATATTTATTTTATCTTTTACAAAATTATTTATATATGATTCCCTTTAAATAATTTTAATTGTACAGATTTCAACACTTTTCAGGGAAGTGGTAAAAAAGGCAATAAATGTGAATGAATGAGAAACATGGGTCCCTAGTTCTTATTTCATGAATTCTAAGGCTAGGATGAGTTGAAACATAAAAAAATGATAAACTCAACCACACACCTTTAAGGACTTCATTATAGAAGAGGTTTTAGGTTCATTACCTGGCTGGGCATGTAATTGTAGTGGTAGTCAGTAGCAGAGAGAGAGAGAGGGAGGGAGGGAGGGAGGGAGGGAGAGAGAGAGAGATTGAGAGAAAGAGATCTGTAACTTATTTTGTTGTGGAGATTCTTAGCTACTCAACTGGGCTTTTTACTGCTAAAATTATACTTGAGATATATGAGGAAGTAGGATGGGAGCTTTTATCTGGTTAAAGAAATATAATCTCACAGTGCAAAAGAATGCTTTCCCAGGATACTAAAGGAAGTATCAAAATTTCTGAATCATTATCCCTAATCTTGGAAGAAACTTTGTAATCAGAAGATTGAAGATTGTCTGGCAAAAATACAATCTTGAATTTTAAAATAAGAGAGGGAAGTTGAATTCTGTACCTTATAGATACTGACACATCAGCATTTCTCTTGGGTGGAAATAGATAGCAGTGGAGTGCCAGGACCAAAACTCTCTCCATGAGAGACTAGAGGAACCATACATTTTTAGCCTTCACCATCTTTTGGGGGAAGTACCATAGCTGAGCAAAAAACAAGGTTGTGCGTAAGCGTGTTTTTAGAAATATATATATTGCTCAATAGCTCTGGCACAGGAATGTTTTGTACCAGTGTCTGTATTTTCAAATTTGCATAGCTTTTAATGGGCTCAAAAGCAACATAATATCTTTCTAAGCACTGTCCTATGGACAACGGAAATGGAGAGTTTTCATGGATAAAGACCCATTACCTTCATTTAACTGAGAAAGCAAATCTTAACTCTGGGTGTGTCTGAGAGAATGTTTCTAGAGACTATTAGATCATGAGTCTGTGACCGAATAGTAATCCATCAATGGAGTCAGAATTTAGATAGATTATCTAGAAGTAATAGAACTGCAGCCTTACAGTTTTGTTGGAGGAATAAGCCATTAGGTACTTGTCTTTAGGAGATATATTTTTGTCCCATCACTTCCTATTGTTGTTGCATTCTGCTTCTAGGCTGCTGTAACATAAGCCAAGCTGCCTTGCCCTCCCTACCATGATGGACTGGAACACCTGAAACTATGATCAATATTGCTCTTTTAATGTAGTCTCTAATGTAGTATGGTCACAAGAACACAAAAACAAAATTTGGTAATGATAAAGTAGGGCTTTTGCTTTTACTATCTAACAACAACATTCAGAAAGCTTTGGACTAGTTTGCAAAAGGAATTTTGAGAATTTGAGATATGTGACTAAAAATGTCTAGAAAGATGTAAGCTTATTTTGATAGGGAATTTTAGTGAGAACTCAGGACACTGATAGGAAAATGGAAAATAAAGACAGTGCTCATGAGGTTTCATCTGGGAAAAAAGGAATCTTTTTGTAATTGGGCTAGAGGCCATACATTTTATACACTTTTCTAAATCTTGACCACATATTCAGACTTTGTGGGAGTCTCAATGAACAAAACGGCAGCCTACAGATAGGGAAAAGATCTTCACCAACCCTACATCCAACAGAGGACTAATATCCAAAATTTACAAAGAATTCAAGAAAATAAACACCAAGAAACCAAATAATCCAATAAAAAAATGGGGTACAGACCTAATCCAAGAATTCACAAAAGAGGAATCTCTAACAGCCGAGAGACACTTGAAGAAATGCTCAACATCCTTAGTCATCAGAGAAATGCAACTCAGGATGACTCTGAGATTCCATCTCACACCTGTCAGAATGGCTAAGATCAAAAACTCAAATGATAATAGCACATGATGGAGAGATTGTGGAGAAAGGGGGACACTCCTCCATTGCTGGTGGGAGTGCAAACTTGTACAACCACTATGGAAAGCAATCTCACAATATTTTAGAAAACTCGTAATAGCTCTACCTCAAGACCCAGCCATACCACTCCTGGGCATACCCTACAGATTCCTCACCAAACCACAAGGATATCTCCTCAACTATGTTCATAGCAGCTTTATTTGTAATAGCTATAACCTGGAAACAACCCAGATGCCCTTCAACTGAAGAATGGATAAAAACAAAACAAAACAAAAAAATCAACTATGGTACATTTATACAATGGAATATTACTCAGCTATCAGAAACAAGGAAATCATGCAATTGCAACCAAATGTATGGTACTAGTAAAGCTCATCATGAGTGAGGTAACACAGACTCAAAAAGATACACATGGCATGTATTCACTTATAATTGGATTTTAGCCATATAGTAAAGGATAACTTTCCTACAACCAAGAGACCCAAAGGAACAGAAACATGGACTTTGTTACCTGTTAATGGGGCATTTTACCCTAGTGGAGCTGCCACATTGGTCCCCAGAGCAAGAGGAAGCTCTTAGTTCTCATGTGAATGAATGATGAACTTAGAGGGACTGATATGTGGGGGCACCCAACATCAGAGGAGTAGAGCATGTGGAAGAGGGGATAAAGAGGGGTGAGGATGGGACAGGGAGGGGTGGAGGAAGGGGGATGTGATTGAGATATAGTTTGAATTAATAAATAAATGTATTTTAAAAAGAAAACAACTAAATAATGTAGGAGAAGAAATTTCAAGTTAATCCAGCATTTAGATTGTGGTATGCCATTACTAGATTCTTTTAGCCAGGTTTATAGTGAGTGTGTGAAGTAAAAAATGCAAAAGGATGCAAGATTTGTTCTTTTCCCTCAAAAGCAGGACTTGTGTGCTGTTAGGGACCCAGGAAAGTGTTTCTGAAGAAGAGATTACATTACAAGGATGCTAAGTACTTTGCTTAAAGACAATAGAAAAGATGCTTTAAGGACAATTGAGGAAGTGGCCAGATTATATAATCACTGGCTCAGGTATAGCCATAAAGGAAAGCAATAAAGCCATGAAGGTAGTTTCCTTTCACAAGCAACTATTAAGTTGTTCTCAAAATTCTCTATTTCTTATCATTTCCTGGCTTAAAATCCTTCAGGAACTCCCCAATTTGGTAAAAATAAAACCTATCCTTTTTACCATTTTCCTTTTCTCCCAACACACATTGTTTTCCAATCTCCTTCTCAAAAGATTCCAGTTTAAGCTTTTTTAAAATTTTTAATATTAATTTTTTTATCATTGCTGTTTCTTACTTCCAGGACTTTACACATCCTAGTTGTTATCTGTCACCAAATGCCCTTAGCTGAACCACCTAAGAAAGTTGTTGCCCCAGATTTGTTTCATTCTGTTCAATCATGCTGATGCTCAGAGGCCAATATGGCTGCCATCCAAGGTATGCTGGATGACATTTGACCTAGCAACAGACCTTTGTATCATCCACATGATGCTTGGTTTGTAGATATGAAAAATGCAAGAGATTCGGGGTTATGAAGGCTTCAACCATATTTTAAAAGAAGGGCTTGAAAGGAAAACAAAGTGTAACAGATTGGAATCTGTGCAGATAATCTCCGGGAAACTGATATAAGAATGGGAGAAGTTGAAGCTATAGTAGGTATGCTAGGATGTTGGAGATGCCCTGAATGTGGAGATTTGGCAAAGGAAAATGACAGTTTAATGAGTGAATCCAGTCAAATAGAGAGGCCTTGTGGGCTGTGAATGAAATGGCCACAGGAGGAATTTTTTGATGCTACTGGAGTTCACATGACAGTATTACATGGCACAGATGCTAGATATGGATGACAGGATTTACTGTTGGCTCTTCTGAGTCTGGGTCTTGTTTTGGTCCAACCATTCTTTAGTTTTCTCCTATCCCTGTCTTTTGGAATGAAAATACTTACTCTATGTTATATATTGGAAGCATATGTTTCTTGTTTGTTTGTTTATTGCAGAAACTAATAGTTAAGAATTTCCTTCAGTCTCAAGGCAAATTTAAAACTTGTGTTATTGAACAATTTTGTTATTGTTAAGACTGTGCAGAATGATAACAGTGGACAAAGCATGTCTTTCATTCTGAGATGGACATTAGAATTTCATGACCCAGGATTGGAATTGTATACTTTAAGGAGATATATTCAGGAATCAAATTGCTACAGCAAACAAGATTTTTTTGGACTCAAATTAACTAAGGCATTATGAAAAAGAAAGACCCTGGAGGCTGGTATTATCAAACTTAAAAAGGATAGAAGGATAGATAGAAAGATAGATAGATGATAGATAGATAGATACAGAGGTTCAGAGATACATACAGAGATACATACAGAGATATATACAGAGATACATAATAGATAAATAGTAGGTAGTAGATAGATAGATAATAGGTAAGTAGTAGATAAATAGATAGTGACAGGATTACAATGTATGGAGCTTTGCAATTTGTTGTAGTGCCTTCATTGAAACTTTTAAGAATATGTAATGGGGCTGTATGTTTGTCTGAAACCTTTTGATGTATTAACAAAGGCCCAGTTTTCCACCAATCATACACATATAGTCAGATATCACCTAGGGTCTATAGTAGGGTCCTTACTGCTCTGACTTGCCTACCTGATTTAACCACCACTATGTATTATCATTTATGGATTTCTTTGTTCTGTTACTTTAAGACATTGCTACAACATTGGAATGTGATATTTGGGAAGAGTTAAATCTGTGTTCCCAGGGATGGTGTGGTACAAAGGAACACATGAGCAAAGGAAAAGCTCTGCAGCAAGGCATTGCCTTTTTCTGAAAGTTTATGACAGAACCCAAACTGGGTTAGCTACACATGGAGGCTAACATGGCTCCTGACTTATATCTCTGACATTGGTGGTAACTGGATTTCATCGCATTGGTAGGAGTGTGACATCACAATCTGATGTGACTGACTAATCTGTATGAAGGGAAAGGCAAGATTCTGGAAATATGCCTCCTTGCTGTGATAACTATGTTTGATAAACAAACAGTTTCTTATAATAGGCACATCTTTTATTCCTTTGGGGATAGAGCTGTTTCTTTTGTTGGTATTTCCCATGGGCTCTTCTTGGAAAGGGTATCTTAGAGACAAGAAAAGAGGGGGTCGTCTCCTGCTTGCTTTTCTTTAAGAGGTACTCATAGACTCCAGAGTTTTTCATATTTTTAAATTTTTTATTTTTTTATTTTTATTTTTATGACAGTTCTTAGTCAGTTGTAGCTTAAGGAAACACTTGGGAGAATCTCAGGACAATTCATGGGTTCATGGTACTCTGGTACCCCGGAAAAAAATGAAAAAGAAGCACAGATAGCCATGCAGTGCCCCATGACAGCATGGAGGTAGACAAGAGGAATGACACATAAGTGAAGGGAAGTCTGGCCAGAAGCCTTTGTCAGGTTTCCTCTGAGATAGTAAGTCAGGGCAGAAAAACAGTTTGAAACTGACCAGTTTGAGTAATGTGGGCAGGTTTCCAGTTACATGGTCCTGGAAAGATCCAGGCAGAGGAATATTGCCTCCTGAGCTAGAAGGGCTGTATAGAGGAACTGTGGTTATATGTTAGCTTGTATATCAAAGCTATGCTTCCAAGTTGCTCTCTTATCTCCAAAATTTCAGAATAGGCCATTTCAGTCAATAGGGTTTTGTTTTGTTAAGACATCAATGCATTACAACATCAGAAAAAAATCAACCATATACATCATTATCAATGAGTCTTTTCTGGTCTGTGCTGTGCCAACCCACTTGCCTGGCCCTCCTTCAGATCCCAATAGAGATTATTGCAAAGGAGGGAGACTTCCTAATGATCATAGTTTCCCTGAGTGAGCTTTCGCTCTTTTATTTGCTACCCTAGTCCTTGGAGTGTTGACTACATCTCATAGTGACTAATAACTTAATTACTTTTGGTTCATTTTTATTTCTTAGCAATTTTAGCAAGTTTGTAACCAATTTCTTATACTCTCTGTGTGTGAAGTCCATGGGGGTAGTTCATGCCATTTGCCTATTGAAGCAGGAATGAGGATAAATTCATAGGCCCTGTAATCAACAGTGTCACTAAGCCCCTGATGAGACTTTATATCCTTTCTTGCACATAGGCGAACTTTGTCTTTCAACTTGGTTTCATTTGACCTTAGACAGTGCAGTCTCTTTTGTTGTCTCTGAGATCCAGACCTTGACTACCTTCCAGGAGAAGCTGGTGCTTCCAACAATGAAACAGGCAAAGTCTGGCATCTCTGCCTTCATTTTTCATCTGTACTTTGGCTGAAGGAACAGCCACATTGTCCTTACCTTTCCTTCTTGAGTCACCGTGAGTCCCATGAAAATAAAAACCTCCCAAGACAGACCATCTTCCAAAATAATATAATTAGGCATGAGAGGGGCATTGAACTCTAGCTAGTAACCAATTAACAAGTTATTGGGTTATCTTTCAGTAAAGACTACAAAGACAGGGATGGGCAGAATCAGCCTTGACCAGAACTACTTTATTATATATATACCTCATGACCTTTATTTAATAATAAACCTCAAGTTGCTCCCTAAAAAATGAATTGGAGGTCATTAGACTCCTTCATTTACTATATTTCACAATCTGATCATATTGAATAAACTCCCCTCTCTGGTTTTCATGAATCCCTGTTTCTGTGTTTGGAACATTAAGGAGAGGTGGCCCATCTTAGGTTTGGCAGGTTGTTGGAGCCCAAGTTCTTGCCCTAGTGATACCAGTAACAATAGCACCATGTATCACAGGATGTTCCTTTGGGTGTCTTTTTAAAGGCAAGCAAGTAGAAGCTGACTTTTTTTTTTGTAAACAGATATTCCTAATCCAAAAGGCATTTTTCATTAGCTTGTGACATATCTCCATATAGCATATATATGCCATATATGCTATATAACTTTTGGGGCTGAATATCTAGGATGTGTGTGTGTGTGTGTGTGTGTGTGTGTGTGTGTGTTTGTGTGTGTGTGTGTGTGTGTATGTCAGTCATAGTTCAAACCAAATAATTTTATATAAATGTACACATGGTGAACATGGCTTTGAGATGTCTATCCTGACTAATGGTTCAAACATTGTTTATCCTGGACAAGATTTACTGAAAAGTGGGCTTTATTCCAAAAAGCTATGGTGCATTCCAGGATGTTAGAAATCATTGTCCAGGTTCTTTGTGCACTTTACAATAATAAGATCACAGGTAGTGGTGGGATGTCGCTTCTACTCAGGAAAGAACTTCCAGGGACGCAAAATGTCTGCATGATATACCGTTCAGCTTTTGTACTTTAATAAAAGAATATATGGCTAGCAAATTCTATAATATTTTGCCTCCTGGGCTGTTAAAATGATTGTTTTGAAAAAATAGCTGATTTTGTCTGTTCTTACTTGAAACTCTCTTTTCAAGTAAAATGATGAGATTTTCCTGTGAAAAAAGATGAACTACCTTTCATGTAGATTGTGTCGTCATGTGTAAACACCCTTCTGTATAGAAGTAAGACTGTGTCCTACACTCACGAAGAAATGTTTCAAGCCTAGTCCAGCTCACAGAGGATCCCAACCTCTGATGGAAGGTTTCTGTGTGATCCTCATAGTTGACAATTCACATACATAGCTATTGGGCATTTCTGCTAGTATATTAAATGTACTATTTTAAAGTTCATTTTATTTTTACCATTCAATGTTGTTCATGACGTATTATCTCATCCTTCTATAAGTCCTTGAACTGCTTAAGAGCAGGAATTAGGCTTCATCACTATTGTGTTGGCCATGGTAGACACTCAAGACCAAGCACAAACAAGATCTCAATAGATTGGCCAGTTAGATGGGTTAATAATAGATGTTTTGTCTTGGTATTTAAAGAAACATGATGAAAATCAAACTTAAATAAAATACACTATCACATATCTTCCTAAATTCAATTTGTTTTTCCAGTGGGTGTATTTTCAGGGCTTAAAAATGTATAGGGTTGCTATTACAATTCTTTCAAATTGTTGAGTTTTTTACTCCAATTTGTCTGAAATCCATTATTTTTCTCTCACTAAATAATACTGGAATATATGTAATTTATGGGGTTGAAAATTGTGTGTGTGTGTTTGTGTGTGTGTGTATGAGAGAGAGAGAGATAGAGAATGTTCCTGTGTGTTTATATGCGTGTGTTTGTGTGTATGTGACTTAATTACCCTTCATACTTACTTTTTGTACTTTCACAGTGCTTGCGGGAAGATTCTTCAAAGGCTGCTGGGGGACAAAAGCCACCCTCTCCTTTACTGAGCTGTGAACCCTGTGAAGTACCAGACAACCCTTACAGACAAGTGTGTCCACTAGTGTACTAGCAGTGCAGTTGTTAGGGGATTTGGTGGTTTGAATACAAAATGTACCCCAAAAGTTCATGTATTTTAACATTCGGTCCCCTGCTGATGCCATTTCTTGCCAAGTAATGTAACTTTTAAGAGGTGGAGTCTGCTGGAGGATATATATCACAGGGGTAGGCTTTGAGGTTTTCCAGCCTGCCCTTCCTTCCTGTTTTCTGTCTCTGCTTTCTGTAATGAATGAGGGCAGCTTCTTACTTTTGTTGCTTTGTTTTCCTATCCTATTTTCATGCTTTTGTGTCAGGATGGAATGTAAGTCAAAATAAACTCCTTGAGTTGTTTCTGGTCATGTAATTTTATCACAGCAACAGAAAAATAGCTAACATAGAGGTAGCCAACTTCATTGTGAATGGATTTCACACCCATTCTACAAGAGAAGCTCACACCAAGTCTGTAACCTAGTCAAAACCCATAGCTAGTGAGATCATAGACATTCAGGGGTGAACCTACTACTGTTCTACTAATAAAAGGGCATGATGTTTAAAAAGAATTACTGAGATATAATTTATATGGAAAGGCTGCACATATTTAATACAGACAGACCTCTCAATGAATATTAGCATACATAAACACCTTCAATGCCATTGCTATCATCAAGGACATAGAGATAGATGACTATTCTCTATCCCTGTAATTCCAATTCGCTCTAGTCCTTTACTAGGAATCCCAGCTACCTAGTGTAAAGTGCCTTCATCTTTCTGGGGAATTCTCCTCCCAGTCTACCAATAGACACCTAAATGGTTTTCTGGTTCTATTGTCACCTCTCTCCTCCTCATCATTGCCAGGGTGATCTTTATCAGCTAATAGTGAAGAGATCCTAATGTTCCTCTCCCCCTTAGATGTACTGATGGTTTTCACTTAACTTACATCCTAGCTTGTGGTGGAGTTTTGAAGACTGGAGGTTTTTGAGGGTGGAGACTGGCTGATAGGTAGGAGTAGGTTACAAAGTTGAAGAAACAGCTGCCTCAAATGTCCTCTACATTGATAGATGGTATTCCACCATGCCTGCCCCAACATGATAAATTAAAATCCTTCTGAAATTGTGAACCGGAATCAGGCTCCCCTAGCCTCTCACAACAATGAGGAAAATCAGCACAATATTCTACAATTATCACTTTTGATATGTCTGTTCAGTATCTTCAATTCATTTTTAAAAATATGCTGTTCTTTTTTTAGATTTTTGATAATTCTTCATATATTCTGAAAAAAGTCTGTTATAAAACATACATTTTGTAAATGGATATCTTCTTTCAGTCTGTGGATTATCTTTTCATATTTTGAAAGATAAGTTTGCACAGTTTTGATGCAGTCCTTCTTGTCAATTTTTATTTCTTCCCTGCGTAATTCTTTTGGTGCTATATTTAAGACTCCATGCAACAAGTCCAATGCTACAAAGATTTTCTCTGATGTTTTCTAACAGAAACTTTATGATTTTAAGACATTTTCATTTTCTTTTCTTTCTACTCTCCCCACATACTTTGTTGTCTGTATAGTGCATATATTATGTGTGTGTGTGTGTGTGTGTGTGTGTGTGTGTGTGTGTGTGTGTGT
>CAJQZJ010009840.1:3514577-3529502 GCA_907164525.1 Lophiomys imhausi
TTGAAGCAAGTGGTTTTTCTTGCCAAGAGAATGGCTTACCACCAATTCAATCATCTCCCACTGGAGATTCTTCGATGCTCATCTTCTACTTGGAGTAATATAGGGGGTGCTGTCAGGAGCTGACATGTCTTGATATCAAAAAATCTTAAGTTAAGAAAACATCTTTGAATGCCATATTCTGCAGATCTCTTGAGGTTTTTGAAGATGCCCTATCTATCTCTTATATTTAGATAAGCAAATGTTGCTTGTCTCTTAGCAACTTGATTTCTGAGTAGCTTAGAAAATAACTGTGATAGACTGTCATAGTAACTAACAAAATGACAAAATGACACGTTTTCATGACTATTAGTTTCCGTTTCTTAATTATCCTAAACAGTTTATGTCGGTTGGTAGTGAGAGGTCAAAACTTGACATTTCATTTTTAAGTATTACTACAAACAATACCTTTAAGAAGCGTTACCCTTAATTTTGTATCAATATACAAAGATCAATACCAATGTGGCCAAATATAATCTTAATTTTGTATCAATATACAAAGATCAGTACCGATGTAGCCCAATACAATCTTAAATGTGCTTGTACATCTCAGTGAAAGCTCTTGCTGGGGTTTTGATTGCAATTACTCAAATTTACAGATCAACTTTGGAAGAATTGACCTTTTAACACCATTGAATCCCTGCTCATTGAACACAGCATCTTAGAGCTTGTTTAGGCTTACCTGATTCTTTTCCTGTTTTGTGCCTTCCAACAAAATGATTGTATACACATGTTTTTCTTAGATTTATTACCAACTGTTTTAGATTTTCAGTACTATTACATAAGGCAGTTTTAAGTTAATTTCAATTATTCATTCTTAGTGTAGGAAAATAGAGTTGATTTTTCTCTTATTGATCTTCTTTCCTATGGACTTGTTGAATTTGTTTGAGGGTTGGTTTAAAGAACCTTTGGAGTTTTCTACTTAGACAACTGTTACCATGCACATAGAGAGGATTTGTAACAATCTATGCACATTTCCTGCCCATTGCCTTTCCTTCTTGCATCAACACAGATTGTGTGAGAGAATAGGACAGGTAAGAATGAATACCTTTGCCTTTTTCATAATGGGGAATAAGTCAGCATTATGGTAAGTGTGCTCTTTGTTGACGGTTACCTGGAAGGTGAACTTTATCCCACTGTAGAAATTTCTTTCCATTCTGATTTTGCTGAGTGTTTTGCTCATTAATAGATGTCGAGTTTTGCTAAGGTTTGCTCTTCATTTATTGAAATGATTGTATCTTTTTTCTTTTAGATATATTAAATTAGATTGATTTTCTAGTATTGAATCATACTTTCATCATTGGAGTAAACTCTTTTGACCAAAATGTGCTTATATCCTTCTATATTTAATTTCTTAATATCTTTGTGGATGATATTTTCCTCGGTATCATGAAGAATAGAACTCTGTGGCTTTCTTTTCTTGTCATGTATTTATTTTAATCTCATGATAATTCTGACATTGCAAAATGTTTTTACCCTTTTCTGTTTTCTGTGAAAGTAACATTATTTTTTCCTTATTTGTTCAACACAGGTCCCTTGTGAAGCAATCAGGGTCTGCAAATGTCTATGATGGGAAAGATTTGAGTCACAGTTTGAATGTACTTTATGGATCACAGCTTTTCAGCTTATTTATTTCTTCTTCTTGGAACTTTTGCTATTTGTGTCTTTTTAAAATGTTGTTTTACCTTATTTGCTGTTTTTTATATAAAACTTTAAAATATCTTCATTGTACTTTAATGTCTATAGGATCTGAAGTGAATTTCTTTATTCAAAAATTCACTGTACTGAACATCTGTTTAGTTTCTCTTTCCCTTCTTTCCCTTGATCCAGATGAAGAGAGAACTTGGCAAATTATTGGAAAAGGGTCATACTTAACATATTTTTAATATGCCATTACTGCTTATCTTGGATACTCTACTTCTATGCAGTAGAAAACAGCCATCTAAATATAATAAACAAATGGGTGTGGCTGTGTTTTGATAAAAGTCTTTTACAAAACACACATTGAGCTGGAATTTGCCAATGGACTATGGTTTGTTGAAAACTAAACTATAGACTACAACAGTGTTGCTCTTTTATATTCACTAGCTTTTATTTTTTTCAATTGAAAAAAGTTATACAATATATTTTAACTATGTTTTTCTTGTCTTCCAATCCCTCCAGATCCTGTCCACCTCTTGTTTTTTTTTTTTATTTTAATCCATTATTTTCTTTTTCCTGATTTTATCTCTTGGTGATCTTACTATCTACATGTGTCCAGCTTGACCTGAGTACAATTTGTTTTCTCTTTTTGAAAGTGAAAATTTGTACAGACAGACATGGGACTTCCCTCTCTACCACACATATCATTTAAGGTTACTCTTTAGTTGTATTCCACACATTTCAATGTTTTATTTTCATTTTCATGTGATTCAAATTGTTTTATGTTTATCTCCTTAATCTCTTTATTTAACCCATGAACTGTTTACAACTATTTTTAAAAAATATTTATTTATTACTTCAGGTTAAATCTTCATCACAGTGTCCTCTTTCTACCCCTCCCAGTCCTGCCCTCCCATCCTCTACCCCCTATCCCTTCCATCCCACTCCTCTGGAGTGGAGTGTCCCTACATAACAGTTCCCTGCCCCAGTTCAGCAGTCATATGAAGGCCAAGAGCTGTTGGCTCTGCACTTCCTGTAAAATCATATACATTTATCCTTCTCAGGTCTCTGATGTGGTAGAAGACTAGATAGTTATAGTCTCACAGATAAACTTTAAGTTGTTTAGGAATTAAAAGGATGTTCTAGGTCTAAGAAGATGTTTTTAAGTTGGTAATGCAAGGTAGGTTGGAAAATGAAATAGGTATAGGACTTTAAACTATCATGGAGATAGATAATAGAAAATTAATATCAGTTGCCAAATATGAATGGACTACACATTGGGAAAGTATGTTATACCTTATAATTTTCATAATTGTAGCCTAATTATTCAAAAAAAGAATTATGAGTCCTAGGAGAAGGGGGAGAGGTTGGGAGGGTGGGGGCAAGGAGGGGTGGAGGGAGGGTACTGTTATGGAGATGTAACTTGAAGAAACAAATAAACATTTTTAAAAAAGAAAAAAGTTCTTTGAGTATATGTGCAGGAGTGGTATGTCTGGGTCTTATAGTAGTTCAATTTCTGTATTTTTTCAGAGCATCTAGACTCAATTACAAAGTGGCTACAATAGGCTTTCACTCCAACAGGCAGTGTATAAGAGTTCCCTTTAGCCCTCTCCAAGCCAGAATTCATAGTCATTAGTATTCCTGATGATGCCCATCTTGTGGACTGAGATAGAACCTTAAATTAATTTTAATTTATGTTTCCCCAAATCATGTTTTAAAATCTTTCCTAGCTGTTTGCATTTTCTGTTCAGTCCTATAACATATTTTTAATTGAGTTTTTATATTTTTACTTCTTTGAGTAAGGGATAATAGGAGATAAAAGACTAAGTGTGGTTGGAGGTTGAAACAGCAGGAAGAGTAGGAGGTATTAGACAGGCTAAAGGAAACTAAGCATGTGTGAAAAAGGTTTATGAAAATCCACTATTTAGTAAGTGAATTTCAAAATATAAGTTTAAAAAATAAGTTCAATTGAGTCTCATTCACTATGTATGAATGGCCAATGCCACATTCAGAACACACAGGTTTATTAAGTGAAAATTACAATGTATGGTGTGAGATGGCTTCTGACCAGTTAATGGTCAGGGAGGCACCAGAGGTCTCTAAAAAAAAAACACAGGCAATTGCCATAGCTCTTAGTCACTCACCATACCCATGTGGTAATGCCCTATTGCTGAAATCAATAGAGAAATCAATCTCACATTGACCTGGGAACTTCCTCTTTACAGGCTAGCTTCATAGGTTGAGAAGGTGCTATGTAGAATTCTGGGGGAGAAGATACATCAAGGTCTTACCTCACCCTAGATTCTGCACTATACAATCCTACCATGCCACTCCAGATGTGTTCACTGATGAAATAGTGGCATGAGTATTATGGGATAGCAAATCACTTCTGTCTGTCATACAGGAGGGAATTTTTTGCCTGATATTGTAGTCATAGTCAAAAGTCTAGGGAGATCAGAGGCCCTAGCATCTAACTTGCTATTATGATTTTACTAAATGGTCATGTTGCCAAATTTCTTTCTAAAGGTTTACTTTTATATTCATAGACCTGGGTTGTTCTCAACCAGTGTGAGAGAGATTTCTTTTTTGTGCTGAGATGCTGTCAATACATAGATGCGTAAATGTTCCAAGTGCTACCAAGAAGAGACTGAGTGTTCAGTCACAAATGAAGCATTTTCACTCTCCACCCTCATCAAGACTCAATGAATAACATGGAAGACTGCTATGTTGTCTTCTCAACATGACAGGGGTATTGCACTTGGGAATATACAGCAGATGTGGTTCAGCAGACTGGCATAAAAACTGCATGAATTCAAGCCAGGCCAAATTCCCCAAAAGACAGGGTGAATTATCTTCAGAATCCATCCCCTACTGAGAAAGTCTTGGTCCTTGATAGCTTGTGGGGAAGGGAGACATTCTTCTTTGAGAATATAGCCATTGGTAGGTTTCTCATTCTCAGTGGATGCCCCACACATGTACATATGGGAAGCACTGGTTGGATATAATAGATATCTAAATATAAAAAATATGAAGTTAGGAGAGGAGTATCTTGTAGAAGGTATGAGAGAAGTTGAAGTAGGAAGAGTTTTATGGCCATATTTCATTGCCTATACATGTAAGATTCTCAAAGAATAAAAAAGACAAGAAGACAAAACAAGAAAATTCTAAATTGCTTATTATCTATTTTCCTATTTTTACTAATATCTTCCACTGAATTTATAACTCATATTTTTAACTAACCACAATTTACCCTCAGATACTATGTTTCATTTTGTAATACATAGGGACCTTGAAACAATATTCTTTTTATGCTTCCCTTTTAGGGACATTGGAATTAAGACAAGTACATTTTCAGGGGCTGGAGAGAGGGTTCAATGGTGAGAAGTTTATCTGTACAGAAGAGCAGAGACCAATTCATACTCCCCAAGATGGGAGGCTCATTGCTGACTGCATCTCCAGCTCTAGGGGTTCTGACACCCTCTTCTGGACTGTGTAGGGACATCAACTCACACACACACAAACCCATACTCACCCATATGCACATAATTAAAACTAAAATTAATCTTTAAGAAAAAAGGAACTACCTTTTGTATTTAACCTTGATTTAACACTTCAAGATTCCATTATATTTAATACATATTCAAGTTTTTACCTAGAATTGTATATATTTTCAGTGAAAAGCGTTCTGTAATTTGAAAAAAATTACATCTTTCAGCGGTTTTACTCTTGAAAACCTCTTAAATGATAAAAATATAATTTAGCTGGTTATAAAATTCTAGATTGACCATTCCCCCCCTCCTTTTTTTTTTTTTTTAGTAGCTTAGAGGTGTTGCTACATTTGTCTGCTTGTTTACCTTGTTTCTAATGAAAAATCTGCTACAGTTTTTGGTTTGTTTCTATATCATATGTCCCCTTTTGCTAGTTTATTTGAATCTTTGATTTTTAAGTAGCCTGGATAATATTCTTCAGTGTTTATTTATCTGAATCTTTTTCTAGCTTGGAGGGTTTCTATATATCCTGGGTTGGTATTTTTGTAGCTTTAATTGTCTTTGGAAAATTATTAGTTTTATTACTGTACATATTTCATTGGTTCTATTTTTTCTTCTCTTTATTTCTATGAAGATACAATTATATATTATATTTTACATTTTACATGAATTGCTGCTTTCATACAGCTCTTGGATGTTTTCCTCTGTGTTTTTATTTGAGTATTTTCTATTGATCTACCCTCAAGGCTGCTCAAATAATTATCTCTGACATAATTTTCTTAAATATCCTTATTTTTAGCACTTCTACTTGATTTGTTTCTATAGTTTCCACTTCTCTGCTGAAATTACCCATCTGTTCCTGTGAATTAAACATTTTTTCACTAAATCCTTTAACATATTAGTCATGAGTATTTTCATACCTGGCTTGGTTGTGTTGATTGCTCTGCATCTTTAAAATAATTCCCACTTCCACACCTGACACTTAGGGTATTTTTTATTATTTCAATGAGTGGCTAACATCCCATACCTGGATATAAACAGTATCTCTACCTAGAAGTTGGTATGTCTTTTTTCAGGCATTAAGTAAGGGTGAGACATACAACCAACTTAGGACTAGAGCTAAATTTGCTTTTTGTCATTATTGTGATTAATGCTAGCATATCCTACACTTCAAATTCCTCTACCAATACTTTTTTATTATAGTAAAAACTTGAGTACTTGTAGATGTTTTTCAGTACTTGCTTTTCATGCTCAACTTTCTGACAAAGGCATGCTTGCAGAAAAATGAGGATGGGATCCCTTTACCCTCATGTGTCTGGACAGTGTTTATATTAGTATATTAGCACAGTAAGCTTTAGTCATCAATTGAAGGGCCTATCTTGATAGAGCCCCTTTTCAGTCAGTAAAGCACTCTATGTGTGAAACTCAGAGACCCTGGGGATTTACCCCCACTTTCTTTATGTCACATAGCATATGACTTTGTGTTGGAGAGTTCCTTTTCTGTCCCATAGTGATGGGGAACCTCTGTTGGTAGTGACATAAGATTCTGTGCTCAAAACACTTATTGCACAGACTGGTGCTTTTCTCTTCCACATTTCCTCCAGTGATGGATCTGTACATGTCTGAGAAGGGTGGTGTTGCTGCTCTTTTCTCTCTTTCTGGTTCAATGATCTATTTATTTATTTATCTATCTATCTATCTATCCATCTATTTATTTATTTATTTATCTATCTATCTATCTATTTATTTATTTGTTTGTTTGTTTATTTATTTGTTGCTTCATGTATTGGAAAGATCTGAGCAGGAGGATGAAGCTTTATGCTTTGCTAGGGGTGACCATTTACTGTCAACACTTCCGGTAGTGCAGTGTAATTTGGGACTGTTCCATCTAGTTCTCTGCCTTGTTTCTGATCTTAATGTGTCCTGTGAGGTTTGTAGCACAAAAGAATCTGGAAGGGAATGGAGAATTGCTTGTGTTTACAGCTTCCAGGGGTGTTAGTCAGACATGTTAACTCGCACTTTGCAATGATCAATTCACTTAATTCATTTCTTTTTCTGGTTTATAAGTCTGGTTTATTTCCATCACCCCCTCTCTGGTAGCTGTGGTAGTGGTGGTGGTGGTGGTGAGTGTGTGTGCATGTGTGAGTGTGTGTGTGTGTGTGTGTGTGTGTGTGTGTGTGTGTATCTTTTTGGGCAGATAATATTCTTCATAGATTGTAGTCATTTTGTTGTCCTCTGACCTTAGCAACTTTATTCATTTCAGTTTGTTTTTGTCATTTTGTTGTTTCTGAGTTTTACTTGCTTTATGGTAATTCCTGGCTACTACATCATTTTGACCCATTTATTCTCAAATGACATAATGTCTGGTCTTATCCAAAAGGCTTGATGCAAACTTAGTGAGAGAGAAGATGGAAAGCTTTCTGTGGTACATGTATACATATCACTTCGTCTTCCCTGTCTTCACATGTAGACATCAGAGGAAGAAGAAGAGTAAAGGGAAGTAGGCTGTTGCATAATAGCTTAGCCATGAAGTGCTACATAGAGCGGGATAGAGGAGATTGTGATGATGTGAAACGGATGAATAGACTGTTTTAAGGACTTTTATAACACTCATTACTGGTCAAGAATGTAAGTAGAAGAAACTTAAATGATTTCAGGTTCTCTATATCTTGGATCTTTGCCATCAAACAAAGAAGTAGATAACTAGAGTTATCTGATAGAATATAGATACATATTTATTTTACATGAAAATTTAATTTTCTGTGCACATGTACACTTGCATGCATAAAATTGTCTAGGTTGGGAGAAACAATATAAAATGAGAAAAAAATGAGAAGACTGGATATGTACAATTCACAAGGGAGTGACTGTCAACACTTCACCAAGTCATTGCCTCTGCTTAACTAAGAGCCCTGTGTTGTGAAGGAAAAGAATACTACATAAACTCAAAAGTGATTTATGGGGAACATTTGTCTAAACTTTGTTTTTTATTAAACCCCAGCTGATTTAGAACTGCACATATTATAAATTGTTTTCATTTACTCCTGTGCGTCCCTTAGTATTTGCATAAAAGACTGTTGCTGTTGCATCTCATTTTTTATAATATAATGCCTAGTCTTAAAAAATAGAATCATGGGCATACTAACAGAAATTGAGGAAAGAGTAAAACATGAAAGTGGGATATAAATGACATTAACAAGTGCACTACGAATGTGTAACGTTATTGGGTGACACTTGCAGCACTCAAGTCTCATACCCTGCAAAACATTGCTCACTGGTGCTGCAAATACCTAGAGGGTTAGGGTTAGGGGCAGGGACAGGTTTGGTAAAGTTGGTGAGTTATGAATTGAAATGATGGAGACAGAGACTTATCTTAGGAGATCCAATCCCTCCTGCCTCACTCTCCTCACTCTTATTGATCCTGTCCCTCTCCTAGCCACCCTTCCCCCAAATCTTCTCGGAACACCCATTGCTGAGAGCAGAGGGGAAGAAAAGAAGGTGTTCCTGGGGTTTAAATCTATAAGAAATCAAGTTGTAAAATAGGGACTGACTAGACATGGTAATGAACCAGGAACAACATTAATTTGAGAAGTGGAGCATAAATTGTACCATCTAATCGCTGTGTGCCAACTGTACATGCTAAGATCTGACTCAGAGTTTTAGGCCAACATCCTTGTCTCATACCAAAGCATGTTTGTCTAAAGAGTCATTTGAGTCTTTGTCCTTGGGGCAAGTTCACCCCCTTCCCCTTTAACAGAGAGGAGATAGAATAGCAAACAGCTAGGGTGTTAAAAATGCTGTGTCCTTAGCCCAGCTAGAAGGTAAATATTTCAATAGAGGTCATAAAAATGCTTACAATGGCAACAGGAAGCTGGAAGTTCATATGTGTAGAGGATGTTACACTCTGAGCCCAGATCCCTTGGTTGTGAACTCCAGGATCACGGTTTCATTGGGCATCACCCCAATCATTTCTTCTGGCTGTTGGAAGCACCTGATTTGATATTTTGTGATCTGTTTGCCACTAGCCATTTATTCTCTTACTTGGCAGCTTCACCAAAGAGACCATGCTCCTCCTGAGATTCTGGATTATGAATTCCAACCAGCTGCCTTGACAGGGCTTCCTCGCTTGTTTCTGCTGCGTACTGTAAGTACCCAATTTGATGATGGCTTCTAGGTACTGCTTGGTACGTATTCTTCTACTTTTGCTTACATTCATAGTCTGCTAGAATAGTGAACTTGACAGACTAGAGTCATCTGAGAGGAAAACGTTGAGAGATATCCTAGATTGTGTTGGCCTGTGTGTATATTTGTGGGGAGTTGTGTTCATTATTAATTGATATAGCAAGGCTCAGCTCATTGTGACTAGCACCATTCTTTAGACAGGTAGACTGTGTTGTATAATGAAACTACTGAGCATGAGCCAGAGACTAAGTCAGCAAGCAGTGTTTCTCCATGTTTCCTGCCTTGAGTTCCTGTCCATGCCTTGACTTCTTTCAATGATGGATTGTGACCTGAAAGTGTAATCCAAATAAACCATTTATCTTCCTAAATTGCTTGTTGTCAAAGTTCTCTCTCTCTCTCTCCCTTCTCCCTTCCTTCCTTTCTTTTTTAAATCACAGCAACAGAGATGAAAACAGAAATCATTTTCTCTCCATCCAGCTGCTCCAGTTAGTTTCTGTTGATTGTTGTAAGAGACCATTGTGACTATGTTTGGCTCTTTATCTGGTGTCTGTTCAATATTTATTTTCTTTTGCTATTTTCACACTTAACCAACTCACTCACTCATTCAAAACCTACAGTATAACCATCACACACCATTTCTACAGACAGACCAGGAACTTACTTCTAGTTGCTTACCAGGGACCCTATCTATGCTCTCCTGCTGGGTTAATTATATTGATCACAGTTGCCTATAAGGATGCTATGAAAAACTAGCAGCTTTCAAGGGAGTTAGTGACATAGCTACACAAAACTCTGCTCTCCCGTACTTTTAAAAATTTACTGCAAAGGAAATACCAGACACAGAGTATTAAGACTAATTTTTAAATTAAATTCAGTTGTGTACTAAATGATAAATCATATTCTACGATCAGACTGACTCTAGATTCTAGTTTCCTTTTAGGCTTAGGAAGGAATCCCCAGAGGGGATCCTTTTTCTTACTTTAGAACATGTTTCACCTCATGATCCTCATGGTTCTCAGGCCTTACTGACCAGTACTAATTAATACTGATCAATAGTGAGAGGTTTGAAGTCTAACCAAACATGGGTGCTCCATGATCACAAAAAAAAAAGGTTTGCAGAAGGTATGTCTTGCTATCTTGGGAATATGACATAGCCACTGTGCCAATACCAGCCCTCTAGAATGGAAAGCAGACATCTGCTATCCGATACCAGCCCTCTAGAATGGAAAGCAGACATCTGCTATCCGATACCAGCCCTCTAGAATGGAAAGCAGACATCTGCTATACGATCATCCTCAGAGCTTCCTACTCAGTTGTCGGAGAGTATCTTCTCCTCTCTGGTTTCTCATCTATTCCTTACCCTCATCTAAGTGTCTCTCCCTCTTCACTCCATTCTGAGACCATCTTATTCTTCATCCTTGGCTTCCATGACAAAACAAAACAAAAATATCCAACCAATCAACCAACCAACCAAACAAACAAACAAAAAACAGAAAGAGAAGCTGCCTCTGCCACTGTTGCTTTCATACCTGTGTCAAAAAGAACGTGAGGTGAGGGAAGAGGAGTTTAAATTGTTCCGGTAGATACAGAGAGAAAAAGGATCTCATGAAGGAGGGGCAGGACATGGCTATTATCAGAAGCAGGAGGGATCACACTATTGTATGAAGACACCAAAGGAGTTGAACTGAGCATATGATGTATATAACATAGATTTTAGCTAAGGTTGAGAAGCAGGGTAGTTACTCATGATACCAAATTCCAAGTTATTTGTGAGCCTTCCAGGCTATTTTGTTTTAAAATAATGAAATGGTTAGATGTGGTAGATTACAACTGTAATTCCAGCATAAGGAATAAAAGACTGGGATATTGCAAGTTTGATACCAGCATGGAGTTAGACAGCAGCTTCCAGGCCACCCTGAACCACAGTGAGACCCTATCTGAAACAAGCACCAGAAACTCTGTTTTCTGGCTTTTTGGCAGAGAGGAAAAACTAATTATGAAAAGTAGAATGCAAATTTGAAGTATTTCTCTGGAATCTAGGAACACTGACAAAAGACGTGTCACTTAGTGCTTTATCTCCATAGCTAAAGTTATCTTTTTTCTTAACTACAGAAAGTGAGTTCAGATGTTTTTCATTAGAGTCCAATGTCTTGCCATCCTTCTCTTTATAACTGTAAGTGTTGTACTGACTGAAATTGGTCTATTTCCAGTCACACTGATGAGCTTTGGAACACTTCTGCCCTCACTAAGGAGCCCACAGAGTCCACAGCAAGTCAGAAATGTGTCCGGCTAGCATGTTAAAGCCACTTGACTTTCCAACATGTCGTTTTGCCTCTCCATATCATTGATTCCTCATCTTAAGTGGATTCCCAAGTGATATAGGCTTTCTACCGACAGGCACACTTCATCCTTGACATCCTGGAGTCAGATCACTTGTTCTGACTTTACAGAGGCCTAACTTCATGACTGTGATCAATACAAAAGTGGAATCTAGTTTTTCCTCTCTGTGTTTGTGTCCATACATGCATATGAATTCACATGTGTTTACATGCGCCTGTAAAGCCCACAGATTCATGTTGAGTATCTTCTTCCCTCAAACTCCAATGTATTTTTTTAGACAGGGTGTCTTGTTGAACTTGGTAGCTCACTAATTGGCTGGACTGACTGGCCAGCAAACCCCAAGGATCCTGCTGTCTGTACTTCTCCTGTGCTGCTTACGGATGCACACATTCTTGCTTGGCTTTCTAAAGTGGGTTCTGGGGAGTTATTCCAGTCCTCATGCTCTCCCACGAAGCACTTTACTAATGAAGCCACCTTCCAGCTCCTTAAGTCCATTAGTTTTTCTTCCAATGACTAGTGGCATTGCATGGCCATAGCAATTCAAACTAAGGCACTGCCTTTGAAACAAGATTAATTTTTAGGTAGCCCCATAAGGAGGCTGTGTGAGAGTAAATGTCTGTAATGATGTGTGCATGAAAGATGACTTTAAATCGAACATATTAATAGAATTCCAAGATAAGGTATGGTATACCATTAGCTCACCAGGAGCAAGGCATTCTGTAAATAGAAGACAGCATTATTTTTATAATAATTGGATGCTGATCATATTTCAGCTCTTATGACACTTGCCCTATTTTCTAAATTGTGTGGGTGGCTGGTTTCCCTAGATGATGTGTACTGACTTGTTTGTATATATAGATGCTGTTCTTTGGCAGCTAAAGTTGTGAACTGCTGCACAGTAGGAAGGAAAAGGTTTAATATTCTGTCTGTACTTCAACTTGCAACAGTTGGCTCTCTACCAGCCTCTCTGGTCATTTGTCATAGATCCCAAAGAAGCATAAACAATAATAAGCCCTTTGAAACTACACATCTGGTTTATTGATTTGTATATTTTTCCTTAGATTAGATTGCAGATATTATCTAGATAGGCAGATAGATATTTATGACAAATTGTGTTTGAGGAAAACATGCTGTAATTTGAATTGAATTTCCCATTGATAAAATAAACAGAATTATACTTTCAGTCAATGTGCACAGTATTCCAATCAGTTTGTTTATTTACTAAAGAAAATAATGACCAGCATTTCATTTAATAACATGGAAGTTGTTTTAATTTCTGTAAAGTTGAACAAAACACCTTGAAATTTTACAAAAGAAATGCTTGTGAACCTTACATTTTATTCTGAGGACACACAAGGTGACTAGGAGGCACCAACTGACTCAGAAGATTTCTCCAAGAAATTGTGACCTGATGAGACACTCATGAGATACATTTGGAGTATTTGATGGTGCGTTGGTTAGCTTTTGACAGCTTGACATAATTTGGAAATCATCAAGGAAGAGGGGACTTTAGTTAAGTAGTTGGTTCTATCAGATTGGTCTATGGGCCTGTCTATGAGGGCTTTTCCTTGATTTATGATTGATTTTGGAGGGCCTGACCCCAGCCAAGTATGGGCAATACCATCCTTGCACAGGTGGTTTTGTATGAAAAAGCAAGCTGAACAAGTAATGGAGGAGGAAGCCAGTAGGCAGCATTCTTCTATGGCTTCTGTTTCAGTTCCTCCCTCTAGGTTCCTGCTTTGAGCTCCTGTCCTGGCTTTCACTGATGGTGGCCTGTGACATGTATGTCAAACACATTCTTTCCTCCCTAAGTTGCTTTTGATCAGTATTTTACTACAGCAACATAAACCAAACTAGGACTGATGGTTTTTCCTGAAACCAAATAAAACAGGATGGAATGTCTTTCACTGCAATGTGCTTGAGTTCACTGTACAGACTTCTAGGACAAAGCAACTATATTCATGAAAAATTTCTCACTTTAATCTCCTAGTTGTCCTCTCTGTTTTCCTGGGACATCACATTTTCAACCATCTCCTTTGATGTTCATCTTTTGCAATAAATACCTTTTTAGGCCAACACCACTCCTGATCAAGTTTGTCAGCCTTCCTTCAATTTTGAATCTGTGGATTTGAACATCAAGTGCATCGACTCTTTGATCAGAATGGTGATCAATTAAAAATAAGACGTTAAAACCTCTGATCCAGAAGCATATAGTCAGAATTCTATGTCACCTTAAAAACTTTATGAGTCTTGATCTATGATTATCAGCAAGAACATAAGCTGTTGAATTTGTTATTTGTTTAATTATTTTTTATAATCACTGTGCAAAATAATGGGCATCATATGGCATTTTCGTTCTTTAATTTTGCTTCAAGCATGAGTCTTGTTGCTAGTTATTTGAGTTCCTGCCTCCCTCTGTGTTTGTAAGTGTGTGTATATATGTGTAATGTGTGTTCATATATGTGTAGAATGCACATATTTCTGTCACAGAGCAGTGGAGCAGGCATCAATGGGGATCAGAGGACACCTTCTATACTGGTCCTCACATTTTATATTTTTGTGCAGAATTTCATTGTTATTCACCATTATGTCCATCAGGCTAACTGGCCCAGGAGCTTCTAGGGAATCTGTTATCTCTAATACCATGTTTCCACAGGAACCCTTGTGTTAGAGGTGTGCTACTATGACCAACTTTATATAGGTTCTAGAATTCAAACTCATGCCCTCATGCTTGTGAGTCAAACACTTTGCTGGTTTAGCCATATCTCCTTCCTGCTTTTGCCATTTTGTTTGTCTGTTTGTTTTGAGGCCTTTTTTGAGTTGTTGGTTGACTATGAACTACTAGTTTCAAGGGATTCTCTTGCCTCAACCACCCAAATTTCTGTTACTGGACTCACTTGCCTCCATGGCTAGCTTATTTTCTCTTACAGACACTTATGGTGGCTGAACATATTCTTTGGCTAGACATGCCAGGGATTACTATAGTTTTAGTGCACCATCAGCATTTTTCCATGTACATGATTTTATTTTTCCAAGGCTTTCAGCATTATCTCTACGCAAGACTATTCCTCAAAGTATTCTAGATTCCTGCTTCTTATGCTGCCCAGCCTGGGACCTGAGTATGATCCCTGGGACCTGCATGGTGGAAGAAGAGAACCAAATTCTACAAACTGTCTTCTGACCTCCATGGCTTTGTAGCATGTTCTCTCTCTCTCTCTCTCTCTCTCTCTCTCTCTCC